>CM057813.1:1920310-1962810 GCA_030067965.1 Latrodectus elegans
TTATAAACACGTAATTTTGGAGAGCAATATATATATATATATGTACAATTCATTTTAAATTATTGCATTCTCTTTTAAAATATGTCGAAAAGGTTCCGCAAAAAAGTGTAGATTTCAATAAAAAAATTAAAAAAAACCAAACACTTAACAGAGACAATTATCAAAATCCCACTTTATATTTATGAAAAATATTTTTATCAGAAGTAATCAAACATATGTATCAAACTACTAAATTTAAAAATAATTTTATGATAAAGAAGAAGTTTTTCCTTAAACTAAGTATTTTCTATTGCAGTAGTTATTAAAGACAAAAATTTTTTAGCTTCTAAATATACATCTCTAAATTAATTTTAAAGCTTCGCTTGTTTTACGGAGTGAGCTGATATAAAACATGGGCAACTTAAAAACTGACCTTTAGTAAGATCTAATATTTATCACAACGCTTAAACATATTTTTCACTCTATTTTCTTGATAAAATTAATCAGGCTGTTTTAAGGAAAAAAGGACTTTTATACAAAAATAAGCTTATTTTTTCCAAAACTGTTTAATAAAATCAAGATATTGGCCCTTTTGAATGAATAATTTTTTCGCATTATCTCATAATGTGTCAAAATATATCACGCAATAATATAAATCTCGCTAAAAGCTAATTCATTTTTATTAAGAATATAAAGCAAATTATAAAATTACTTTAATCTTTAAAAAGTGCTTCAATTTGGATGGCTTTTTTTATTTCAAATATACTTACAACATAATCGCAACAAAATATGGCAAAAGGCAAAAAAATATAATATGGATTAACATATGAGTAATTTTGATGAAATATATTTTAGATAGAAGAGAGGAATAGAATGCAAAAATAAAGATATTATGTCAATTTTTATTGCTTTGAAGTAATTTTTTAAAAAAAAATATATTGAAGCATGTGTCATTAACATCAAACTACAATTAAATTACAACATATAAAAAATGTCGTCACAAAGTCTTCAGATAATTTTAGAGTGTGTATTAGAAGTATATTTTGTCTATGTCAATTTTTTTATATCTTTAACCAAATATTTTGCCATTTATTTGTTAAAATAGATGAAAATAAAGAATTATTATTAATGAATCAATAAGTTTCTTAGTTATGTGCATTTATATTAAGATGCACGCTTATCATTTCAGTTAATTTCTTTCTATAGGCATTTTACTCATATTTCAATTTATAATTTTTATCATATCATGTCAACTCACTATATTATTTCTTTTTGAAAATATTAAGAATCATTTAAAAATTTTAAATTGGATTACTTAAAAAATATTTAATTATTTGTAATTTTTGTATAATTATTAGGAGCTGAAGAATTTTATTTAAATTGAAATTTATATCCATTTCAAAGAAAATTACTTACAAAATAACGAATAATTGCTTATAAAAGTAAGTTTTGTATAAAAATAACTCTAAAACACATATTCATAGTAGCAATTAATATCTTATTTAATTTTTTAAGTTTATTATGAATTGATAACAATAGATGTTACACAAAATTAATTTGTCTTACAAACTGGGAAATAAAAAAGAAGATAAAATGTAATCAATTTAAAAAAAGTGTTAAGTCACTTCAAAATAAACACATTAGTAATAACAAATGTAACAATATGTAGAACTTCTAACATTATCACATTTGGCACTGAAAATATATTTCATGAAAATAATTCATGTTTAAATATGAAGATTGGTTGGAATTCGAAAGGATCTACAGCTGACTTATGTGCAGTGTGAATTTATTTCTTCCGCTAAACTCAAGCTAAATCCATGACTAATCCTCATGCAAAAACCAATTTGTGTTATTGTTGAATTTCTTAAGGAATTTGATTATACGGAAATATTATATCACAATTCTTACAATAAAATATTTAATCTTTCTTCCCCTAATTCGTACTCAGGAATCATATATTCTGCGTGTGAAGAATGAATATTAATGTATATTTATGATTATTCTGAAAATATGCTTAGTTAAAAAAGTATAATTATTAAGAACTGATGTTGTATAATACAGGATTCCAAATTCTGAGTTCTTGGGCGATAAGGTAATGTTTTCAATATGACATAGTGGATGTCATATTGGCAACATTTCTGGTGAAAGTGCAATCAGCATGTGTGATATTGTGACATCCGCGATGATGTAAATAAAATGCAAGGGGCGCAAATGCCGAGTAATCCAGGATGCCAAATTTGGAATTAGGTAAACGTTTGGCTAATTTTCTTATGTATGTGGTAAATTGATCATATTACGACATAAAAGATGTGCCTATAAAAATTGTGCAGAAAATTCTACTTTGGCAACCCCAGTATTTACATCACCAAGCACGTCACAATACGTCAGCTTGGCAAAATTCTTTCATCGCAAAAAAAATTCAGAATTTGGAATCTTGGATTATACGGTACTTGTGCCTACTAAGCTTGCCGAAACATAAATTTCTGCATAATTTGTATAGGCCTCCCTATCAATGACATAATAAAAACCAGGTTGCAATAAAAAAAGCAAAAAAAAAAAAAAAAAAAAAAAAAAAAAAAAAAAACACCAAATAATTACCAAGCTTATAATTTGGCATTCTGAATTATACAGCATCTGCGCTCATTATTATAATCAATTTAGGATTTGTAAAAACAATGATAAAAGCATTCTTTCAGAATAAAATTTAAATAATATAAACAGTATAAATTTCCAAAGGTTTTAATATTATTAAAAATTATTTTGATGAATACATTGATATATATAAATATATATATATACAGTGGCAATTTCCTGGTGCTGTTTGAATATTAACAGTACTGATTTGATATCAATGACAGGTATGATATATATATATATATATATAAGGTATATATATATATATGATATGATATATATATATATATATGATATATATATATATATGGATATATATATATATATATATATATATATATATATATATATATATATAGGTATGATGAGCATATATATATATATATATATATATATATACATAGACGGAGTATATTAATTCCGTGTAATAAGTAAGCGCATTATCATAAATGAGTTCGTGTGACCGGGTATAATTTGTTGTGTACAAATAATTCACGCTTATTTTTCTCGTTAAAGGGGGCTTAAAACGAATGTTAAAGAAAATCAATGTTTTGAACGAAATGTGAGCGTTTTATTAAAATCAAATTAAAAGCAATAGCTAAATATTTATAATTAATGAAACTTGTACAAGTAGAACTGAAAATCAGTTCATTTCAAACAAATAAAATAGTTTAAAAAACAGTTTTTCATAGCAAATTAATTCACTGTAAGTGCTATCTGAAAAAAAAAACATTCCAACAACAGCTTTTTTTCACTAAGTTAAAGGGGCAATAATATAATTTTATAAAAACTCAATTCAGACACAATGTGCTAACGTGTTCAAAATTGATTGCGAATTGTACAAATCATTATAAACTTCAGTGCAGAATTATAACGTGGAGTACAACACATATGGGAGAAAACACATGTTAGACGAGACACATGAAATCGCGTCATATGAAAACGCGTTATATGAGTACCGTGTTATAAGAGGATTACTGTATTACCAAAACTTAAATTAGATTCTTATTTTCATACAACTATAGTGATATTTTTTAAAGAGGAGAGCAAAGTTACTTTAATATTTTTCCTAATTTGTGAAGATATAATTTTCATAATTAAAAATACAATAAAACAAATATATTTCTAATACGGATTGGAAAATTTTGGTCAAAAATGGATGTAGCATAAATTTCTTTTAAGGCGTTGGGTGAACTTTATTATCCTCAAAATTTCTGCACTGGCTACGTAATTATTTTAGCAACTGCATACAAATCTCGATTTAAATGCCTGGCAGGCAAGCGCATTTTTTATAAGCTCTTAATGTTCCCACTCTACATATTTTATTGCCTTTTAACATTTTCAACAAAAAAACTTATTTTTGCTTTTCAATTCTAAAGCAGCCCTTTACTCTCAAGAAGATCATTATTTTTTTTTATATCTCCAATGCATTTCGTGCTACAATGTACTATAATATATGCAGAAACATAATGTATAAAATGTACTAGCGTTATTAAGTTATTATGGAAGTAACTTCCTACCATTTCTTAGAATGTGTATCCATCAGTTAAGAAATTTTTCACATTTGCATTTGAAGATTAATTTAATTTTACTGCCCCAAAAAATATTACGCTTTATGAATAGAGTTTTAAGCTTTTATTTATTTTGTAACAACCAATAAATATACGAATTTCTTATTAGAGCTTTTTAGAATGGAAAATTATTGTCATATTATATAGATAAAAATTTATGTGGAATAAAACTCTGGCTAAAAGCATTTAAGCATTTTAATAATTTGAATAATTATAATAACCATTAGGAATTTACCAGATTAAAAATTATATTTAAAATGTATATTGAAAAAACCATAACATTTTCTGTAAAATGTGATTTTTGTGTTTGTGTGTGATATTTCAAAGGAATTCTTATTTTTTAATGTAAGAAAAGGTTTTATGTGCTCGAGATAAATCTATTATCACTTTCTTCTATGAAAAGATATCAACTATTAACGTGCAAATCAAATCAAATAAATAGCCTAATTACCCAATCAAATCCTAATTTACAATTTGATATCAAAATTATGAGTTTATATAAAAACATTTTGCATAAGTGATGTTAGAAAATGAGCAATTTACTTATATAGAAGATGAAAATTTTAAGGGAATTATTTTCTTTTGATCTACTACGTACCACTAGCAGTTCAACTAGATTTTTTAGAATTCCAGCTGCATACTAAATATACAGTTTTAAAGGTATTTTATTCTAGCACGATATAAGCAATCTAAGCTTGCAATAAGGCATACAAGATTCTCTCCCCAATTCCAAAATATGTATACAGTGGGGAATATTCATGTTTTTCTAATTGAGAAAACTGAAAAACTCCAAATAATCCACCTCGATGAACTTTCGTGAAGATAACCTCATTCATCACTCATTTTTCAACACTGGTTGGGATGGAACATGCCAGCTTCCACAATAAAAAAAGACGTTGTTTCATCTCTAGTGTACAGTGGGCCATTATGTTTGCATGTGTACATGATTATAAATAGCAGACCCTATGAACTGAATTCTTATCGATTACATATTTACTAATAACTAAAAACGTTTTCAGATAACATAAAATTAGAACTTATTAAATTAATCATACAACAGTTCATACACAATTTTAATGAATTGTTATTTTTAAACTAAAATATTCGAGATTTTACTAGGCAATGAGTAATTAAACATTAAGCAAAAGTCAATGTAATTAAAAATAGAAAAACAATTTTCTTAAAAATAGACACAGACATATATAAACTGTAATTAAGATTTCCGTGAAAATGCTTATCATTAATTAAATCAGTTGCATTAATTCCAATGACTGAATAAGCAAACAGGAATTCAGTAACTTAAACTGTCGATTATTTGAAAAATTTGTTCTAAGAATATTTAAACGAGATATATATATATATATATATATATATATATATATATATATATATATATATATATATATATATATATATATATATATATATATATATATATATATATATATATATATATATATATATATATATATATATATATATATATATATATATATATATATATATATATATATATATATATATATATATATATATATATATATATATATATATATATATATATATATATATATATATATATATATGTATGTATATAATAAGATTCAAATCCTTTTAAATTTTCCATTTGTACAAAAACAGAATATATATATATATTCTGTTTTTGTACAAATGGATAATTTAAAAAGGATTTGATCTTAATTTCAAAAAAAAATGTTAACAATATATCTTAAACATCTCGGAAATAAAATGAAATAAAATCCTTATATGAATACAGTTTTTGTATCAAAGTAGCAACTATCAAATATTGATTACTATTTTTTTCCTGAATTTATTGTAATTAATAATTTTAACTAATTTATTACATTTTAAATGTGTTATGACAGTTATTTTAAATATAGTAAATATGTCATAAAAATTAAATTTATAGAAATAATTTTAACAATTAGAATTAATAAATATATGATAAAAATGATTTAAAAAATAATATAATTCTCTTCCAAATGTTTTAAATAGTACATTTTATTCACTAAAATGTGTTTTATTTTTTATAGCCAAATAAATTGACATAATATGAATGTACACGATAATATATGCAATTACTTTAATCATATAACATTATTTTTTAACTATTTTGTAAATGAAATTTTATGTATTTTGCAAGTGCATAAAATTTAGTTTGGAAACATTAATACAATATAATAAAATAACTTAAATATAAGAAGAGTTTTAAAACCTAATAAAAAATACAAACTGAGTAGATTATTATTTATATTAACGAACTGTTTACACCATAAAATCTGCATGATCTCGGATATTTAATGAAATAATTTTGGAATTAATAAGCATTTGATTCATTATTCTATTATACAACTGCGAGAGATATTCTATCGCATATTTTCTCAAATTAATCAATAAATATTTTTAGTAGGATTGTTAAATTATGTTAATAAATATTTAGTTTTCGTTCTAAGTATGTAAATATTTCTAAAATGAAGAAAACTTGTGGGCATCAGAAATGAATTTTGCTTCAAATATCCCCATATCTCCTACATATGCTATTGCTCAATGAATTAAGTAACTAAATTTCTTCACCAGCTGTGTAAAATAAAATGCGCTGTTGCAATCTTTCAGAATTCATCTGTAGAATGACACTATCATATATTATTTATCTTTGAAATTTTCTAAATTACTTGAATCTTAAAAGGAAATAAAACTACTTTAAAAAACTTCATTGATTATTTTTCTTTCTTATTTCTCAGTTCTTATTACATATTTCATAATACAGATGCAACATCATATCATGATTTCTCAGTTCTTATTACATATTTCATAATACAGATGCAACATCATATCATGTTTTTTTGTTTCTCAGTTGTAATCACATAATTTGTAATAAAGATGCAACAGCATATCATATGTTCCTTATTTTTTAGTTCTTATTACATATTTCATAATACAGATGCAACATCATATCATGTTTTTTTGTTTCTCAGTTGTTATTAAATAATTTGTAATAAAGATGCAACAGCATATCATATGTTTCTTATTTTTCAGTTCTTATTACATATTTCATAATACAGATGCAACATCATATCATGTTTTTTTTGTTTCTCAGTTGTTATTAAATAATTTGTAATAAAGATGCAACAGCATATCATATGTTTTTTTATTTTTAAGGTCTTATTACATATTTCATAATACAGATGCAACATCATATCATGTTTTTTGTTTCTCAGTTGTTATTACATAATTTGTAATAAAGATGCAACAGCATATCATATGTTTCTTTTTTCTCAGATCTCATTACATATTTCTCTACAAAAATACAACATCATAGTATAACTTTTTCTTTCTCAGTTCTAATTAATTATTTTAAAACATAAGTACAACATCATAAGGGATCTTTCTTATTTCTCAGTTATCATTATAATAAAAAGAAAATAAATGTTAAACTATAAAGATAACATTTCCATCAATCTTAATTTACGATGGATTTGGTAAGACTGTAATACATCGAAAATCGGTTATCAAGTGGCTCAGAATCTCATATGATACTGCTTTCTTGAGTTAATAAATACATTTTAATTCAATCTAATAAACTTTTAATGGTGAGTAAAATTAAAGGTAAACATTCAATAAAATGTGACCTTTTCAGCTAATTAATAATAAATGTTGACATTTATTATTAATTAAATTTTGATTCAACGTAATGAAAAATAAAATTGTGAATATTGAAGTTCAAGAAAAAATTTTCTTAATATTTTAAACTTAATTGAATAGAAATTTAATTTAAAAATAAAAATTTATTTTCTAAATGGGATATTTTCAGGATTTCTAATGGAATAATGATTTGCAGTATCTTGAAATAAAGATAATTTTAAAAATATTTAACTGTTTTAAAAAATAAATTTTAAATATATATATATATATATATATATAGTATATATATATATATATATATATATATATATATATATATATATATATATATATATATATATATATATATATATATATATATATATATATATATATATATATATATATATATATATATATATATATATATATATTGTTTAAAAATATAAAGTGAAATGAGTTTTAAAGTAAAGCATATCAAATTAATAATCTCGGAAAACAATAAGCATCTTCCTTTTCATCGGAATTTAAGGACGCTATTGTGCTTTTCGTAAGCATGCATAATGCATTTTGAATTTACAAAATGCCTTCCAAAAAAGTTCCTGAGCGTTAAATTACTGAAATCTTGCAAGGTATAATAAAACTTTCTCCATATCTTATGTCACTTTTAAATTTATATTTACTCTTAGGGCATTTTTCATCGCACCGCTTATTTTGAATATGGATATTAATCTTGATAACCACATTCAACTGTCAGCCCATAAAATCTGTCGGAATATTTTTAAACGGCCTCTTGGGTTTCAGTTCCGCTCTTGTCTTGTATTGCTTTTATTGTTTTCTGCTTCTTGTAAATTTACGATAGATTTTTAAGACTGGATAACTGTTAAATGTGTGAAACTATTTCTCATTTGATAAACTTAACACTTCTGTGCAAAGCCAAAAATGCATTCACTTGCAAAATGGGAATAATTGGGATGCTCTGGACATTGAAAGCATTTATCGTTATAAGCTTCCTTCATAGAGATTCTTGTAGTTGAGAGCGATAGATGGTACTTAGAAAGAAAAAGGTAACTAACAATTTCTTTTTTACAAAAAAAGCAAACAATAAAATTGAATAAAATATTTAATTTAGCGATTTAAATATCAGAACTATACAACAGAAGTTGAAGTAAAAATAATGCAGTGTAATGAATGTAAAATTAATAACAATTTCTCTTTTATTCTTTATTATACAAAAACTCACCTTTACATTTATATAATATAATATAAAATAAATAACAGAAAACTATGATGCGCACATTTCAATTATTATTTTTAATTAGTATTTAATTGATTGGTATATTATTAAACCAATTTCTTTAATCAATAAATTCTGTTAATTTGGTGAGGAGCATAAAACGATTTCTAGAAGTCCCATACTACAATCTCCTTTGGGTTTATATTCGGAGACGAATTTATACTATGATCATGAGAATTTTTAAATAATATTTATATAATCGCTTTATATATAAAAATGGTCGATAAGTATATTAAAATAAAATCACTTTATTTTAATCAAATATTATTTCACAACTCATGTTAAAAAAAGTATTAATATGTTAAAGCATATTTTATTTTTTAGAAATGTTTTTATAATTTTTAACCTGCGAACTAATAGTTCTTTAAAAGAATCTTGTACACTCGTATAAAATCATTCATTTTTAATAAAAAAAATTTTTCCAAAATTGTGTACGAAGCATTCAAAATAAATTTAAAAATCATTCATTACTGATTTCTTATTAATAATGTTAATATCATATATAAATACGTACCAACATACAAATAAATCTCGTAAAAATGAAAAAATGTATCCTAAAATTCTTCTTGAGCTTGATCAATTTAAAATGAGACATTGATTTACAAAATGTGTTTAAAATAATAAAAGTATATTTAATGCGTTGAATATTTATTGTTAACTGTTCAAACAATAGTCTATCATTTGTTTGATGGTATAATTACACTTAAGAAACTCCGGAATTTTAAGGAAATCATTTTAGTAACATATTCATACTGTTATTGTACCCGACTGAGAATCTTATTCCCCATTGAGATATATTATTTTAAAAAGTTATTGTTAGGCAAAGCAAGTCTTTCTCCTTATGTATTTCTTTAATTTTAAGTGATTCTAAAATAAAAAAAACAATATTTGCTTTTAAATTTAAATCTAACACATAAACTTATTTCTTGTATTTCATACGCCACATATCAATTAGACAAGCTTTATCCAAAGAAATGTCACAGGGGTGATTAGTTGAAATCAGAATTTTATACATTACATTTTTCTAACAAGGTATAACAAAGTTTCAAAGATGATAATTTGCGACGTATTGATAATGATCAGTAAAGAATACTTGAAAGATGCCATAAATCCTAATGAAATTAAGAGCCCTTCGAGGACATTTTGGCTCAGAAATACTCTGAGTTAATCCTGATTAATGGATCTATCCTTTTCTGGGAGCGCCTCTTCCTGATTTTCCGGTTTCAATGTAAAGTATATTGTGCGGTATCATAGGAATTCTCTTTGTGAGTGCACTTAGACTACGTTTCCTAATTTTCTGGAAAATTTATATTTTGTGTGTGAAGACTATTTATGGGAAAATAATATTGTTGTATTCTCCTAAAATGTGTCAGAAAATTTTGATTTATGGAGTTTTAAGGTGATACATTTTTTCAAAATAAATATTACCACATTTTTATACTAAAATTTATTTATTTTTGACATATATGAAAGTCAATCTGTATTAATTAAGCGGAACTCCTTAAATTGTTTTAAAAGTTTAGAATAAAATATCAGAACTAAGTACAAAAATAAATGTATTTAATTTGTACATTTTTACTTCTTTCATTTCCGTTTATATTTCAAATTTTGAATTTTAATGATAGCACATACTTATTGTATAATTTTAAATTTAATAGGAACTTACAATTTTACTGAAAACGTTTATTTTTAAATGGCAAAATTTCTTCCAAATTTAAATAAGAAATTATAGAAAACAGTAAAATATTTTCAGTTTTCATCTAGTAATGATTAAAGAAAATTTTATTTTTATCAATTGTTATTTTTTTGATTGAGTTTAATTGGTGCGCTTAGATTTTCATTTTCACAATATATTATAGTCTAATTACATTAGCGTTAATAACTTTCCTATTCAATTCAATATTTCATACATTTGTAGTTTTTTAAATAATCAAAAAATCGATTATTTAAAAATTGTGTCATTGAATGAAATTGCTACTTAAAATATAAAAAAACTGAGAACTCTAAACTTATTATGAGTATTACAAAACGTTATATAATTCAGATTATGTGGTCTATAAGTAGAAAGTAAGAAGATATTTTCTATAGAAAATTCAAACAGTTTATTAAAATAAATCACAATAACTTATTAAAACCAATTTTAAATCTATCCAAAAAATGCATGTGATTTTACAAAAGATACTTAGACTTTCATAGTGGTTCTTTAAAAAAATGCTCAGTATATGAAAAAAATGCATCATCTTTTGTTTTTTATAATTTAATTTAGCTAAAGTATAAATAAATATCCCAGATGATATTTTGTGCATGATTTTCAATTCCAGGTTTAATTTATTCTAGAATTATTTTCCAAAACCATTTCCTTTATTTATTTTTAAGATTTATTTAGTTTTCTCAACTAAAATCATCGAATTTATGTATGAGTTCCCTTTCTTTTTTTTTACAACGAAAAAGATAGACCCCAGGTGAATGATTGGAATTTGATTTGCTATTCTAAGTGATAGTGATTACAACACAATGATTTTACATTAAACTAGATTTGAATTTTCGCAAAGTATTTATGGAAATCATTAGCATATTCATCCAATAATTTACTTATCATGCTCATCAATATAATGACTATTTTAGTTACCATCATGCTTGCAAATAAGTAATAAAACACATTTAAATATTTATCAGAGGTTTATGCAAATAATTACAGAAGTTCAAAATTTAATTTTAGCTTTGATTAAAAAGACAAGGAAAGGATTATTTATGTTAAATATGACATTAAAATTTGTTAATAAATCAATATAAATACTATTTTATTCAAATTCAAAGTTTTCGATATATGTAAATGAAATATGTTACATTAAAACGAAACACGTTAATAATGTAATAATTTGATAAATAAATAATGTTTGTTACATGTTGCATTTGATACATACTAATCATGTTGCAAAAGAAGAAGTTTTTTTAATAATTTGATTTATAAATTAGCAAAATATCAATTTAATTTAGTCAAATGTATACAATTTTCATTTGAATTCATCAACATTTACAAGTCGTACAATATATTTCTATATTTTATCGTTCTTTTATTTAATAATTGTTTTCGCTTTCTTGTAATATTTATAGAGATAACACTATTTAGAACTTTCAGGAAAATGAGGCCAGTGATGAATATTGGTTTTCTTGAATTATAAAAAAGGGAAGTTTCATTTTTTATCACATAACAACATTTTGACTTCCATAATGTTTATTTTATATTAAAAAGATAAGCATTTCAATATCAAAATTGGTGCTTTCATATGTTATTGAAAGTGGGAAAAAAATTACATCAGAATCGTCTAAAGCAAGAAAGTAAAATAAAGATTTCTTTTATAATTATTTAAACTATTATTCCAGCCCTTAAAAAAACTATTTTTGAAAGTTAATATTAAATTCGTCTCCTGTTAAATTCATTTTCTTCGTCGGAATTCTTCCCTACCCACATGTTGAAAGGGAAGATGAGGAAAAGACGAAAAGAGACGAGTTCACGAACTTGATCTTAAAAGACCCGGGGACGGATTTTCCTCGCGACAAAAGAGACTAAAGTTACAAGGTGAAACAAATGAGAAACCCTTCTAGCGACAGGAATTGTAGGGCCTAGACAGTTTGAAACCCTAGAAACCTAAATCAATAAACGTCTCAAGAAAAGTGACTGTGTGTCTCCCCCTTTCGCCCAGCTTTCCCAAGGCAAGCGAAGATCTGTGGAGTTGCGCCAGAATTTGTCGGTGAGGGATCGCTGCCGATCGGATGGTTGTCACACATGTTTACCACCGACTTAAGAGAACTTCCTTCCTGAGGGGTAAAACTGTTGTGGAATAATTTTACTGAAAATGTAAAGTTCCAAAGCTTTTAGAACATAAGCCTATTTTAGAAACAGCGAAATGTATACTTAAGGATCTTTCTATAGAATAGTATCATTTGTAAAAGGATTAGAGCATTATACGTCCTTGAAAATAGAAATTTATTTTCATTTTAGCCGTATTTTGTTATTTTGATATTATTAGAAAGATGAAGAAAAGGTATTTTTTGGTAAATATAAAATAAAATAAAATTTACAGTATTTACAATAAACGTTAAATACATGAACATTAAAATTTACGTTCATTCATTTAGTGCTTCAAATAAATGTTAAATAAATGAAGCTTATAGGGCAGGGTTTTATTTTACATGTTATGGAAAAGCTAGTAAATATGTAGTAATAATAATAATTTTGCATACTATGAATAAGTAGGCATATAAATTAAAACTTAATATATGTAGACAAGCCAAATTTTACAGCAGAAATTGTGGTAAACTTTAAAATCTTGTTCAATACTTGATAAGAAGAAAGACATTTTTCTGCTGCTTGTAAAATAATTGTAAATATTGTAAAAAAAATGTTAAGGAATTAATCTATTTAATGTTAGTAATATTGACGCTAATTAATCTGTAGACATTTTGTCCTTAGTGAGATTAAATCGTATTTGGACCCAATTCATCACCCAGAGTTAAATACGGAGCCAAATCAGCAAATTGCAATGCCCAACTCTTAATTCAACGAACTTCTAACAACTTATTTATTGGTTGTAATTCTATGGCAACCAATACTAGGAAACACTCTTAAAATGAATGTGCAGGTGAAAAATAGTATTTTAATCAACATAAATTAAATGGCAGTTTTGAAGAGAAAATGATATAAAACTGTAGATATTAAATAATTGCTTCACAAAATTAAGTTAGAAAGGAAGAGTGCCTAGTATATATGAACCAAACATTCTAAAAATAGTTAATTAATTAAAATTATTATCATATTAAAACAACAAAATGATTTTTATTTTAAGTGATTGCATAAAATAAAAATCAATACAATATTTAAATTTAAACATATTGCAACAATTAACCGATTTTTATTCTAAGATATTACTTAGAAGAAATATCAATTTGATATTTAGACACTGCATCACAGTTTGTCTTTCAAAAGAATATAAGAACTGCTGTCTTCTTTTTTAAAAGTACGAGTTTGAATGAGTTGAAAGATTTTATAAATGCAAAAGAAAGGAATTAGTAAGTACTTCTATTGTACATAGTATATATATGTTATATAAATCTGATTTTAAAATAAAATAGGAAAATTAAAAAATGTTTGCGTTAATGTTCTGCAAGTATGTGTTATATGAAATGAATGTTCCTATTGTTATTGTTCGTGCTATTACTTTAGCTATGTATTTTACTCAGTTAACTTAAAGAAAATATTATGTAAATAACCATTTATCTTTCAAATGTAAGCAATGTTGTTTTTCAATACATTAATTTTTCGTATTTTATACTTTATTCTCATAAATAGAGTAGAATAAATATTCGAACATTTTGTTTTAAAGTATAGCCGCAATTTGTTAGCAAAAGAAATATTCAAAATCAAAGGACTCAAAAACTCGTGAAATTGCTTAATTTCGATGGGCGAAAAAATGTTTTGTGCCATTTTTTTTCTATTTTGCCATTTTTTGGGCTAAAATGAGATTTTACTGAGCTTATTATAATTAATTTATATGGAAGTAGATGCATCTATGTAATAATTAAGTTTTCTTTATTTTTAGGAAGATATTTTCACGTCATGTAAGAATAACTGAAACAATAAACAAGTTACAATTTTCAGTACAGATTTTCATCACAGATATATTAAAAAAAATAATTTGTAAGCATCCGAAGAGTACCATTAAAGTACATACCATTATTTGAAATTTTATTGCTATAAATAATTGAGGAATATGGAGAAAAATATGTTTATTTGTGAAACTTATATCACTTAGGCTTTCATAAAACTAATTTAAATTACTGTTGAAACAAAATACTCTTACCTGGTAGTTAATAGTAACTACAATAATACATATTCATTTCCTGTTAAACTATAGCTTAGCACATATTTATTTTAAACACCCAAAAAATTTTAAATCAAAGTTTTCTTTTATTAATAATCGAAATAATCCAGTTCAAATTTTATGAAATGGCCTAATTAGCCTTAATCTAAAAAAAGTATCTTTGAGTACAAAACAAGCAAATAATCACAAATGATCATAAACTACAAAGTAAATAGATATTTTTTAAATTTAGCAAAAGGCCCTAATCAGGAGAAGTATTCGAAAATATTTATATTGTTTGTCTAAAACATTATTTTTTCCGTACAATTCCTTTAAATATTAAATATAAGCTTAAGTATGAAAGTAAACAAATCGATACAGAAAAATCATGTTTTAAATCATTAAAACTTCTCACTAAATCCGCCAAATGTTGATTTCAGGCAAATTACATTGGGCATTACAATCGATGTCGAGTGAAAGTGTATTGTTATCGAAGCATCGATTCGAACTAACAGCAATCATCACAAAAGTCTAAATACGGAGTTTCGTTAAATATGCAATAACGTCGTGACCGAAAGACATTTCTTCAACTTTCGAATCAAGGAAACAGTTAAGTCTTTAATTACCTCTGCCACTCATAAACATTTATTGTTGAAATTCCTTGTCGAATGTTGTTTTCACTTCTAGCCTCAATTTGTAGTGAAAAGTCGGCAATGCAGCCATTGTCCGATACTGTCTTGGACTCCACTGCTATTATATTAATGAGGGCGACACATTCATCTGTTGTAATTAAAATGCCACGTGGGGGTCGGCGATAACGAGTACGATAAATTTTGGTCTTTTGAGCCTGTTTTAATTAGTTTCGTTCGAATTGGAACACAGAAAGCAGGCAAGGGGGAATTACCATTCGCTGGTGTTAATACTGAAATATGTCATTTATGGGCGTCGTTAAACAAAGGAAAATACAGAAAATATTCTTGATATTTTAAACAAAGAAAGCGGCTCCTGAAAGAGGTGAGGGATATGAAAACTTTCGTCGACACCGTTCCCTACTCTTCTATCCAATCATATCCAGCACGCCTTTTTTATATGGTTGTTGTTACGTCAGGAAATTAAATGGAAGTACAATGAAATATTCTTCAGTGACTTATTTCAATTATAAACAGGCTTTATTCACCAGTAGGTTGTAATTGACTTACGGAAAAGTGTAAATTTAATACAAAAAATATTTTGATTATGTTAATACCTAAGTTGAGTATTTGGAAATTGTGCACATGACAACTTATTTTTATTATGAAACAAATAAAATACGATACATTTTAAGCACGTTTAAAATATCAGATTACGCATATACACTGATGGACAATTGCTAAGGACGGATAACACTATCATCCATTGCATCCACAAAATAAATGGAAGCAAAATGTGGAAAATTAGAATAAGTGAGGGATGTAGTAAGAAGAAATATTCGTATGCAAATTTTTTTCCACGTCTGTTCATCAAGTGATTGAGTTCATAAGAGCTCTAAAGGTTTTGACGCGAGTGGACAGTTGTTGTTTCGAGTCAAAGTTTTACAGGAAATATTTAATAGACGAATTTGAAAATTTTAGCATGTCTTTCCGACATCACTTAAATGATTTTATGCATGGCCGAATTATTGGAAAGATCGAAGAAGAACGAAAAATAACAGATGTTTCCAAGGAGTTCGACATTGCTCACGCGTTGTTTCACGGTTGTGGAAGTCATTTAAAACTACTGGAATGTGCAGTAGGTGGCATGGTAGAGGTCGTGTTAGAAGTAAGACGCCCTCAGAAGACAGGTATATCGTCCTATCAGCAAAAAGGAACAGGCGCACCACAGCTCAACAGGTGGCAAATCAGTTTCTTGCTGCCTCAGGATAGCAGATCTCCCGAACAACTATTGACAGACGTTTAAGGGGAGGGAGACTATGCGTCAGCAGACATGTTATATGTGTCCCATTGACCAGACAACACCGCACTGCCCGTTTGCAATGGTGTCATGAGCATCGCAATTGGACTGAACAGTCCTGTCGGATATTTTCTGGACAGCCCTTTCCTGGATATTTTTTGGCCGATAAGCAGTACTACACACGCGCCAGATCAGTTGGCGTCTACAATCCGATGACAGACTGAACCTACTCTCATCTGAGAATGGTACGTATGCCCAATCCTGTTGCCTGACGAACACCAGTAAACTCAGTAAATCTCACTATGTTGTTGCACCAGATTACTTCCTTGTATTTGATGCTGAGTTGGTTTCTAGAAGGGAGGGCTCCTCGTGATTTTGAAGGAACTATTAAGCAGAAGACTTCATGTACTTAGCCTACCACCACCATAGCTTTTATATAACTTACATTGAATTGTAACAACGATGTATTTAACGTACCGCAGCCACCCTTAGCAAACATGAAGGATCTTCGGTTAAGCCACTAGGATTCAAACATACTACCGTATTATATAGAGAACAAGTTCTAATCAACAAGGCCACCGTAGCTTAGACTCACTATGTAAAATGACCATGTAAAATTATAAAAAATAATTTTAAACAATAGTTGACATACGTATCATGCTTATTTCTTATAAATTGTAAAATAATCACCGTAATATATATATATATATATATATATATATATATATATATATATATATATATATATATATATATATATATATATATATATATATATATATATATATATATATATATATATATATATATATATATATATAAATTGGCTGAAGCAGAATATATTTTTTAATTGCAAATTAGATCTCAAACATACATAATGATCATAAAAAAAATGTTTCAGATTACTTTTTTACATATTGAAAACTTTTGTGACTAAAGACAATATACAATTTAAATATCGAAGTATTTTCTTAGTTCTTTAACTTCACTGTAATATCCAACTGTATAATAACAAAAGTAACTTTAAAACAACAAAAGCAAACTTTAGACTAATAATATTAATTAGGAATGAATCCAAATCGATATCAAAGTAATGATTAAATTAATCTTGCAAACGTCGGTCATTTTCTACTTGAATCACGAACATCCAGTTTGAAATCAAAATTATATTTCCCTGATAAATGGCTAAAATTTAAAGACCCGTCACTAAACCTAATAATGCTCTACAAGAAGTTGTTCAAAATAATTTCTTCCTTTTGACAATACAAAATATATAAGCATTTCTGTTAATTTTGACTTCATGGGAATTCAAATTTTACTAAATACTCAATATTGTTGTATAATGATAATTCATTTTGATATTGTTTAATAAAATAATTAAATATGTAATGCCATAAGTAAAAAACAGAAAGGAAGTTTTGAATGTAGAATATGGATTTCAATAAGAATATGACTAATTTAATTTAAAAAATAAACATTTTCCTGGATGGTATAGAGGCAAAAATTGGATGGTATAGAGACAAAAATTATCTTATATTCAATAATTATTTGAATAATTGCTATATTTACATTTAAATTAAAAATAAATAATGAATAATTATAAATTTTTGTTTCAGTATCGTATACTTTAATTTTAGTTAGAAAATAAATAGATATTTAAAGGTAATTAGAAAGGAAAGTATTTATAAATAATATTTCAAGCTCAATTTGAATCGATTCTAACATACAAACCAATATTATTTGCATCAGTTAATAAATGTAACTTATCAAATCGAAATATTGTTTTTCGTTCACATATTTATAACGCATACTCTAGTATACATTTCATTGAACCTAATATTAATTTTTTCATAAGCCTTTATAGAATTCGCGATTTTCAGTGGCAACACCACAGAGGACATCTGATATCGTCTGACCCTTCATAACTCGAGTTTCGCGGCAACCAATAAATCTCATTGCAGCGCGAGGTTGTTATCGGAGTCGAAAACGCGATCAAAATGCCTCTTTCTAGCTGTCAGGCTACTATTAGCGCGCGATTAATTCTGCGTCCGGCACTAGTTTTGCGCGGGATAATCGAGTGCGATTTATCTGCGCTAATTAAAATTCGGTCACCATAGTAACGGCTGCAAATAGTCTTTTCAACCATCATAAGTGTGGATATCATGCTTTAACTGACTCCCAACATATTTTAATTATTTGTTTTAATTAATATTGCTATATTCTGTATGTTTGCTGATTACAGTTTTAAAGTCTTAGAACCTGACAATGTGGCTGAGAAAGGATAAAGTATTTAGATAACGGGTATTAAGCTGCACTGACTTTGTGACATGATAATTATTATGAACATAACGTTTTGTCGTTTTGTAATGTTTAATGTAAATTTCCGTCATTTAGAATGTTCACTAATAATTATTTGGCATTGTAATTAGAAAAATAACTTATATAATCTCAATTAAAAATTTAAAATGATTTTATTCTTAATATTATTTATAAGTTCAGCTTTACAAATATACGGTTTTAGAATCAATAGTAAATAATTATACAATTTTAGAGACATTTCTTTTTGTTTTTTTTTTCATTTGAAATTTTGTGTTTCGTAAAATAATTTTTAATTAACTATCTTTTAAACTATACATTTCAAATTTCAGACATGTATACAAATAATATAGAACTTCGTGTTTTACAATAAAAGTTTTAATTTCATAAATATGTCAGTTTACTAATTAAGTAAATAATTAATTATTATTTTTTAAAGCACACTCCTTGTGTCATCTTTGATTAAAATACCATAAATTAAATTTAAATGACAAATATCTGTGCATTTTCTTTGATAAACATAAAAAATAACTGACGTGGCGTTTTACTGACGTTTTTTTGGCAAATTAATAGTTGTGACATCATTGGTAGAACGAAATTTGTAGCATAAAATCACTTCAAGCTATTAATTCTATTCAAGTTAAATTTTAAAAATTTAAAAGATAAATCTGCATGTTTTTATAATTAAATCTCTCTCTGTGTACACAAAACATGAGTTTCTAGCATCTATCAGTTTGTTGATGAAAATTATTACTAATTATTAAAGTAAGAAAAATATAGTTTCAAAATTAAATTAATATAAAATTTTTCTCAAATATTTTATGTTTCAACATAAACCACTTTATACGTTAGATGAAAATCCATAAACTTTGGAATCTTTTGATATTTACAGTAGCATGCCTGAAACACGTTGTCCAGAGCATATTCTCTTGAAATGCTAATCATTTCTAGGTAGTTGATACTGTATTTTACTTTCATTCAAGGACAGGTTTTACAGGAAAATAGGACACAATTGAATACAAAATAAATTTAAAATTTCTGCTTTAGGGAGAATCCTATCTGCACAATATTTCCAAACATTTTTTAATTGCTTGAATTAAAATTTATTTTGAAATTTCTCTGCCTTAAAAAGCTGATAAGATTTGCAGTGTTATAGAGAACGTTAACTCTTAAATTAAAATTCAAAAGTTTGAAATATAGCTAAATTTATCTTTTTTCATGAATTAAAATATTCACCTATAAGATAATTAAATACTTATTCAATATTGATGAAGACATATTAGACCAATATAAAATAGGATTTCGTGCATGTAAATCGTTAAAGTCATAAAATTTAAAGTTTACAAATTTTATTAATAATATTCAAATTAAATATTTGGTAAACATACTTAAGTTTAGATTTTTTGTTTTAATTGTTGCCCATTGATTGATTTATTAGAAATTTGCGGCAAATTAATTTAAACTACTATATGCTAATTTCTCCGTAAATTTCTTTTCTCTGGATGCTTCATGTTAAATACTGTTGTTACTTATAACATATGGAGAAACCAAGTTCTCCATGCGATTGGCTATGCAATATTAAGTCCGAAGGGCACGTCTTTCTTTTAACCAGAGCACGGCGAAAGTACGACTTTGTACTTAACTCTTCCGATAGATGACCTCACCATAATATACACTCCCTCGATTTTGACATTGATTTGGAGGGAGAGGAAATTTTCTCTAGATAATTACATCCATGGTAACTGCTCAAAGACCGATCACAGAACTTTCGATTCCACAGATTTAACGAGCACGATTATCGCATGTCTCTGTGGGTCTTTGGTAGCACTGTTTCCTTTCAGACAAAAAACCGATGAGCTAAATTATCCAGCAATGAGCATCTTGTATTTACACTGGATTAATTAATATTTCTGATAATAATTATTTTTTATATTTTAATAGTATTTATTAAGTTATTCGAAACTTCTAAACCGATCAATTAGAATTCCTCATTGAGTAATCAAAGCTTCTGTTCTATGAATTTAAGTACTGAAAAATGTATTTTTATGTGAACTTCATTTAGAAACTTAGATTTAGTTGAAACTATTTTTATATTTTTTATTAATCTTAAATATGTTTCATTAGATAAAAAGAATGAAGATAATTAGCAATAAAATTTGTATTACAATTAGTTTCTGTAACAGCAAATATAATTTGCATCAGCTTTGTACAAATGCGTTTCCACTGAATATCATTCTTAATTTCTTAAAGTTTTGCTCTCTTTCATTTATTAAAACATGATCTGGTTTGCTTCGCTCTTAATAGTCTTTATTCGTACGCAATGGTATCTACAGTTTTGAATTCATTGCCGTTGCAATTAACCATGCAAGAGTGGGGGTGATGAAATCTTAAAATATAAGACCAAAGTACGAATCATTTATCTCTTAACAGAAATCCATTTAACAGGAATTATAAAAAAAGCTAATGTGCGTAGGAATTTAGAGGTCTGTAACTTATATTGAGATTAGATTTCTAAAACAATATTTTATTTTCTTATTATATGTTTAATCTCTAATTTACTCAATTTTAAAATCAACTGACTTTAATTTTAATGCATTTCACCATTTAACATATTCCAAAGTATTTCAGTTAAAAGATATAATATAGGTGAAACGTGTCACATTATATATTAAGTTTATAATAAAAATTTTATGTATATTTTATGAACTTTCCAAACTAAAATAGATAATAAATAAAATTCCAGAAATAAGGATTTCCAAAAGATATAATATTTTAAAATGATTAATATTAGAAAAACGTTTAAAATATGCATTTCCCTGTTTGATGCTAAACAATTAAAAACATGAAAACAAATTAATTTTCCTTATTTTGCTATTAGTTAAGAACATTTATTGTCAATAGATGAAGATATGTCAGAAAATGTAAGAACTATCCAGTAAATTTCAATACATAATAATGACATGTCAGAGAAATATCCAGTAAATTTTAATTTATCTCTTTCGTACATTTTTCTGTATTTTTATATCATTCTAATTAAATTAAAGTGAAAATGTGTAATGATCAAATAATATTAAAATCAAATGCTTTTACTAAAATACCGTTGAAAATAATATTTACTTTATAAATGCTTAAGTATATTTTATGTGAACATAAATGGTTGCTATAGGGATTTAAATGCGAAAAATGCAATTTATGCAAATTTTAAAGAATTGATGCTAGGATGGATATAAAATGGTTGATTTAAAATTACATTAAAAATCCCTTCCATTGTTAAAAATAGTAAAATCACCAAATGAATGAAGAGAAAACTATTTGGAAAAAATCAATGAATGCTCTTAGAAACAAAGAATATATTTAAGAAGAAAATATACCTGGTGTTTCTGATTCACATTTTGCCCTGGAGGAGACAACTGCGGCAAAGAAAACTCAAAAAGGCACGGCTCTAGTTTTACACCCTTCCAAAAGAATTTGAATATTGGATGTTAAAAAATCTATTTTTCAAATATTTTTTTATTCGTCGAGAGACAAAAACTTATTTTCAAACATTTGCATTATTTTATCCTGGTAATAAAATTGATTTACCTTTACATAGTTATCTAAAAATTAATTAAATCCAATATTTATCTATAGTGAAAAAAAAGGCCCAAATCTGTGTCTCATAATAAGTCTCCATATCTTAAATGAAAATGTTTATTTAATTGCTCTTTCTCTTGAAATTTAATGATAACTGTTTTCAGATTTTTAAACTATTAATTTTATAAATATCTGCATAATTATTGATTTTGAATAAATTGTTTAATAATTTTATTAAATTTAAATAGAGTTAACGGAAAATTAAAAGAATAGAATGTTTTTATATTTCTAAAATAAAAACAAACCTTAAGAGAAATATTAATTTGTATATATTTCTTTTTGTTATTGTTAATTTAGAGTACTTCTATTTTTTATAATATCTTGATGCCGGCATTGAAAATTATTTGAATATTTTTTAAGCGCTAACAAATGATAAAAAAGAATTTTCTGAGCATTATAGAAAAGTCAAGGTTTTTTCTGAATTGATCATTTTCTAACATTTTATTGTTGTTTTTGATCCCTATTCTTTATTTTAGTTTCTAAGCATAGCAAACGTTTTAAAAAATTTATGATGTCTAAAAATATTAGCAACATAGGATAAAGAAAAATAAACAATTTTTTTAAAAAAAAATGGAAAAGTCCAATAAAAATTTTTAGTTTTAAAAATATTACCATTCTTTCTATTTAATAAATGTCAATATTAAACTACTTATTTTATATGGAAATAAAATAATACATTGTTTAAATTTAAAACAGCAATTGTAAAAGATAATTTGAATTTTGATAAAAAATATTGGTGAAGCATTTTATAAAGTTTAGTGAAAATAATTTTAAACTAATAAAAGATTAATTTCTAATGTAAATTTCAATTTAAGAAATAATGGAAACCTGAATGAAAGAAAAAGTAATTAACAGTTTAATTTGATTTCTGAATAATAAGCATATTGTGCTTTGCTTCTTACACACTAAAATTATTTTGAATACTAATCAAGTTTTCTATGATGTATGAATAATTGTAATTAATTACGAAAAACCTTATAAATTAATATTGCCACAGTTTGTTAGTACTTACACAAAATGTAAAATATAAATTAAACAAGTAAAACCACAACAATTTTTCAACCATTTGTCACTTTTACTCATATATTACAGCAAAAACAATGGATTTCAAATATATAAATATTGATCTCTTAACTCTAACATTACAGAGCATATACAGCATAAATTTAATTTCTAGACTTTTATGACATATTGTATATACATTTATATGTTTTTATTACTTATCTCCTGGGTTCAGCCGAGCTAAACCAGGTCCGTGAATCTATTCACTCCCAAAAAAGTCCAAAACCATGATTTAAATGTTCACCAAAAGCCTCTTTAACCAATAAGTCTGCTATTTCTTTGCCACGGATGTCTGTATGATATGGGGTATCCACTGAAAGTTAACTTCTCGGAAGGACGGGAGATGCTTGTTAATAATTGCGATATCAGTACTATTTCACTCTCTTTGCCTTTTGAAGAGGTATCGAACAGTTGAGGGAGATATACTTTTATAATTGGAAAATATAAAAAAGTAAATTAGAGGAACTATTTTTAACTCAGTTTAGTCATTAGCTTCTGGGAAAAAAATGTATATTTATATATATAATGGAAAAGTAATAGAATAAAAAGTTGATGAATATTTTAGCAACTTTTTAAATCAAGAAATGACATTTTTTGGTAAAAAAAAGTGTTAATAAAATATTTTAATTTTCCCTAGAAGAATTAAAACAGTTTATATACTTTATTTTATGATTTAATAATAAATTTTATGATACCCAAAGAAAAAAATAATAATTTTATAAATTTGGCCATTTTAATAAGTTTTTTTGTTTTTAAAATTATATTATCCTTTCCGGCACTTATTTTCATGGAACTGAATAAAATTTAAAAAAAAATTAGATGCATTTTTAAACGAAAGTTTCTTTGAAAATATAAATTGTTGTTATCTGTAATATTTTTTGATTATTCAGGAACTTATTGACACAAACATCACAAACTCAAGAAGGAAATACTCGTTAAAATATATTTAAAATTGTTTTTAGTTTAATAATGATACAATTTTTAATAAAAATATTTCGAATTAATTAAAATTATAAATTATCCCTTTGTTTTCTTAAATAAATATTTATAGAACGGAATTTAATTCCATAAATGTTTATCTAAGGAAATAAATGGAATGCTTCTTAGCACAAATTTTAACAAAACTTAAATAATCATTTGTGAATAATGCTTCAATATAAAATATCTATTGTGTATTATTGCATAAATAATTAAAATAACTGTTATCTAAAGAGTAGAATTAATAACAAAATTTCAAATTAAAATGACTCAAATTGCTTGAAATTTTAGATTATCCTTCAGTTTTCTTAAATAAATATTTATAGAACTGAATTTAATTCCATAAATATTTATTTAAGAAAATTAATTAAATGTTTTTAATACAAATTTTAATTAAAAAATAATGATTTTGTGAATAATGCTTCAATACCAAAGACATATTGTATTGTATTGCATTGTTTATTAAAATTACAGTAATACAAAGAGCAGAATTAATAACCATAAAATTTTAAATTAAAATACTTCAAATTGCTTGAAATTTTAGATTATCTTTCAGTTTTCTTAAATAAATATCGAAAGAGCTGAATTTAATTCCATAAATATTTATTTAAGAATATAAATGAAATATTTTTAATACAAATTTTAATAAAAAAAAGCTAATGATTTTGTAAATAATTCTTCAATACAAAAGACTTATTGTGTGGTATTGCCGAATTAATTAAAATAACTGGTACCTAAAGAGCATCTTTCAATGAAAAATAATAACGATTAGTCCTTTTTCAGAAGCATACAAATAAATAAACACTTTAATGCGGACTGAAATGATTAAAAACACAATTCAAGTCAGGAATGGGGTTTCTTATCATTCCGACCTCACTCACTTCAAAAACACGAGAAGTTTTTTTTCCTAAAGAAATAGGACAATTGCGTAGAAGATCAGATTTGATTTCGTTACAAAACGCTCTTCTTTTATTCAGATGTATTCTTTGTATCTCATTTCTAGGTTCAATTCAGCCCTAAAACGGACCGCGAATAAAACTAATTACTTTTTCCCTGATTTAGAATCTTTATCTGAATTTTTCTTACTCCAAAATGTCTTTTTTCTTCTTTTTTTAAAGTTTCTTTTTAGTTTGATGTTTTTTTTTCCAAGTTTTTTTTCAACTTTTCAATCTCTTGTATATATTTCGATTCGTAGTGGTACAACAAGAATAGAATAAAAGCAATTCAGCTCAGTTGAAGTAATTAAAAAATAAAATGTACATTGATGCAATCATTACTATTAAAAATTTGCATTGCAGTGACGTGGAATTGGAAAAAATAAATATTTGTTATCACAGACTATTTTTTCTTGTAATGTTTATTCTAAAGTTAATTTCTTTTTTAGTTAATGTATAAGAGTTTTATATTTGCTTATTCGCGCATATGCTTTTGATCTAAACTAATTCAGCATTCTTAACTAAATACTTACAAAAGCAAGCTCAAAAGTATCTTTATTTTTTGAACTTCTTTCAATTCTTAAGATTCAGAAAATTAAACTCTCTTATTTATAAAGGGAGAATTCTACTTAATTTGAAGTGAATTAATTGCTTTTTAGAGAAAATTTAAGGATTTATAGCAGTGTTTCAAAAACAAATCGTGATAAGAATATAATTTTTAACGTCATTTTATGAAGCTTTTTAAGAGTATAATTATAATTACATTGACATTTTTTCTTATATATAGAGAGAGAGCTATCACAAATAATGATTCCTTTCAAACAACAAAAAAAATATTCAATGTCTGAAAATAACCCTTATCAAGTAGAAATCATAGTCATTTTGTTAAATACAAGTAATCATACGAGTAATTTTATGTGTGAATGTATGGTGCACACATTTTAGTGATTCTTTATTAAAAATAATACAACAAACTTTCAAATTTCTATAAAAATGTTTTTAAGTAAAGCAAATACGAACATATTGTAATGGAATTTGCTTTTATATATTAATTATTAAACTTCTAAATAAAATTAAATTTTAAATTATAAAAAAAAACTAAAATGCACATATTTTTTTTAAAAAATGATTTTATATATACCAGTTAGATTCTTCAATACAAACATATGCATGTAGTTATTTTACTTTTGTTCGATTATAAAAATCCTTTTCTTGTGTGTTCATTTATTTTTTTTTTTTACATTACATGTAACTTATCTTATCTTCTCATTACATGTGACTTACCTCATGAGAAAAATCATTTATTTAATGTTTGAAATACTTGGCTCATAGTAAATATTCCTTGAAATAATTCAACATCATAAATGTTTTATAAAGTTTATAAAGGGCGTAAAATAATCCTCTGCTATTTATTTAGTAATTAAAAATTAACTAATTTAATGTATTTTGATTAAATTTAGTCAAAAATTACACTGTCCTAAAAAATAACAATATAAATTGTGGATTCCTTAAAGAAACTTATTTGTTCATGGACATTTTCTATTATACATTTCATAGTTTTACAGAAACCTTTATTTCTGAAATAAAAACTTTAACATTAAATTTACCTAAAATTAAATTTGTTATTTAATGTAGAAACATTTGTTGCTATTTTTCATTCATTAACAATTTTTCTTTTTATTTTCATATCCATATGTTGATAGATTGATAAGTTATAAATAGCATTTATGTGAATGTCAAATGCGGACAGGGGATTCAGTACTTCAATAAACTAAATGGGTAAATAAACTTGAATTTTGTTGAAATTTCTTCCGGTTTACATGCTTAAAGTAAAATGATTTTTATAAATCATGATTATTTTGCGTAATATTAGAATGGATAAAATTATTTGGGTTTAAAAGTCATTTCAACTGATGTTCTCACAATCTTCATTTTACAGAAATTTGTATTATATATATATATATATATATATATATATATATATTGTTACCATTTTTTCAGACTAGTACTCATTCAGTATAATTTTATAGATTAAAAGTGGCTCAGAATTCCACAATATTCCCTAACTACAGTATTCCCTAACTCAATATAGCAGCCCTAAGTTATTAATAGTTAAGCTACATTATTTACAAAATATAAAGTATACCATATTATTATACCTTCTTTTTTACTTTAAGTTAGTTATTTAAATTATTGAATAAAAATAACTGAAATTAATAAATGTATGCTTGGATGGAATTTTAAGAAAAATATATGATTCCATGCAGTCTGTGAGAAAGGCATGCACATTTCGAAAAACAATATTATTTCTTCATTTGAATCATTTCTTAATTTTTAAATAAAAAATTAGGTCTATTTAATTGCATTTACTAACTAATTAACACTTCAAAGCATCTCATTGAAGTAATTGCTAATTCAAATTAATAATCAGTAATAAAACATATGAATGACTTCATTTGAGTTTACACGCATACTTACATATAACTTTAATTTTCACTTCTTTTTTAGCCAAAAGTTTTGCTTGTTATTTTTAATGTCCTCTTATTTTATATAGGGATTACTTCCTTAAATGGGGAAAAACATACAAAATATGATAAATTCAAAACTTTTTCAAAGCAGATAGCGTTTTATGGATTTATGCAAAAAATCATATTTTTATCCCAGAAGCTTTTCTATCTAAACAGGAATATTGCAGCAGAAATTTGAATACAAATACCCAACATAAAATCTAAAGCATTCGCTAAAAGATCTTATTTGTACCCTGTATAACAAGGTTGAAGAATGTATCAGACAAGAAAAGAATCAAAATTTCTCTTCAGAATGTGCTCTAAACTGAGAAATACGTGACAAACTGTTAGAGATAGAAGATTGCTCTATGCAAAACTCAAAATAGTTTAGAAACATTTTAACGATGTGTTCAAAAAAGTCATGATTTAATGACTTGATTTTGCTGTAGAAATGTTTATTTCCGCTGAGATCATATGTTTTTATTCCTTCATAAAAAATATATCTAAATTCGATCATGAAATTAGGATGTACTCAAAATTTAAAATAATGCATTCATCATAAGGAAGTTTGGTATTCATATTTATTATTTACATATGCACATATTATTTTTATACAATGTATTTATGGAATGAAATTACGACTGATGTATTTAAATATGACCGAATATTATAAAAATCGCTTGAAGTAAAAAAAAAAGAAAGTAGTCAAGTAAAATGTTATAAATATACTCTATTTTGTATTGTATTAATATGTTTTATTTATATAATATCGTATATAAATAGAACATATTAATACAAACGATTTTATATAGTTAAAACTTTATTTAATATGTTGTAATGTAGTGCAATTGCACAGATTACAACATATTAAATTCATTGTTTTATTATATAAATACGTGGTTAGGAAAATAATGGCAATAACTTATTTAGAAAGACTTTCATTTGTATAGTATAGGACCACATTTGATATGGAGATGGCTTAGATTCAGTTAATTCGACATAAGAATAGATTCATACTAGTGCTTATTATCGTTTATTGGAAAATTATACCATTGTAAATAATCTAGAGAAGATGCTAGTGGAGGACATTAACGCGTATTGAACATTCTAAAATAGGCATAACTCTGTAATCATATAGAGACCTGCTGACACAGTGGGCCTATGTAAGGATTTAATTTAATCCTCGTCACCATAAAACCGCTATAAGACGAGTCTCCCTAAATGGATAGGTGCATTCTGGTACTAGAAAATTCCATCCCCTGGAGAAAACAAAGTTTTCGTCATTAGGTGAACCTGGTTTGTTAACTTTTCTCGCAATTGATCTTTCGTTTCTGAGTTACATGTGGGCCAGAATAAAAACTAAATAGTTTTCATATCAAGATAGATGAATTTTCACCCTCATCAGTTGTAAAGTGATATCATTTTTCAGGTATCCTCCAAACGTGCGATTATCTTATTGTGAAAAATATTTTGAAAACAATTCATAAGACCACATTACTTTCTACCACTAATGAATCGTCAAGGCTTAGTGAATGTCACACTACTGTAGATGATGTTTGGCGTAAACATCTGTGTCTCCAGATTGGGATTTGACGCTCTGACGTAAATGTTCCTTATGAATGTGCCTTCTAATTACAGTAACTGACATTAGGAAATACAGTATGCAGCATACTTGCATCATGCAGATTAAGCTCCACTGCCAATTTTCCAGCATTTGTTAACTTTGTAGTCATAATAACATGTTTCAAAATCCAAAGATATCTTTTTCTGAGCTTGTTATTACATTAGCGATTTGCTTTGCCAAGGTTGTCTTACAACGTTGTGTGAATATTGACACCACTTTCGACTATCTCTTGGAACGTCTGAAAGTTTAGATGTCTTACTTGTGCATGAATTAACGAAACTGACTCTAAATTTTCGCCTTTGAAAATATGAGGCATTCTAATTTATACTTTTGAAAAAAAATCCAAGACTAATTTAGTACCAATAAATGTACCAAATACTATTATAATACACAAATTACAGTTTTTAGAAAAGCTGGTGGCTACTATAATAAATGTTATAAAGTAAATTCAAATTGTCGCTTTTATTCGCATGTGTATTACCATTATTTTGGTAACCATAAGCAAATTTTACTGGTTTTAAAATAACGTGTTTCCGGTGAAATACAAATGAATAAAGAATTTATATTCAATACATAAAAGTAATGAAATATAATAAAAATATTATTTATCAAAAATAATGTCTAAAATATTTACAATTCATTTTTATGTATTCGTAAAGTATAACATCAATCAGTCTTTAGAGTCAACCTTGTGATTTAGTAACGCTGTAAAATGGCAATTATAATTTTTAGAATTTAATGTATAATGAATTTAAGAGTTAGTTTAATGTAATATATATATATATATATATATATATATATATATATATATATATATATATATATATATGTGTGTGTGTGTGTGTAATGTATGATTTTATATTTTAATACAAAATATTTCGTGTTTATAGCAAAATATTAAATATTTTTGTATTTTTAAATATATTTGTCATTTAATTATTTATTTTTTGTAGATTATGAGTGCTTACAGAAGTCACCTTTGTTTGCGCATAATGTACATAAAATTTTAAATGTTGTATAAATTATTAAAATGAATATTATATATATATATATATATATATATATATATATATATATATATATATATATATATATATATATATATATATATATATATATATATATATATATATATATATATATATATATATATATATAATTTTATGTTTAGTAGAAATTATTAGCAAATTCATCTATTTTCATTGTTTTTCAGTCATCTTTTATTCACATGGGCTAATTAGAACACACAACCTACAGTTTAAAATAGATTTTGAACCACTGCAAACATTCAAGCACAAGGTGAGATTCAAACCCAATCACTGTTGAAGCAAAGGCACTAAACATTTGACTACCTGCTAAGCTACCAAGTGAAAAATTTAAAGTAAACTTTATTTTATAGAGTTGCATTATGACAATATATATTCTTTCCACAAAAATGTTATGAAAACAATGATCCACAGGATTCAAAAAGTATATGTGTGCAGTGCACTCTTAATCATTTTTTAAAGTGCCGAATTCATTTCATTTCATGAAATAAAAAAAATTAGAAATTATTTAATACTTATCCTTCAACAAGAAGTTAATCAAAAATTTTATATACTGATTAGAATACCGAGATAGAAATCAAAATTAAGAACCAAATATATGTTTAAAAACAATTTATTACTTTATATTAATTTAGTCTAAAATCTTAGAATCAAATTTTCTATTATGTTTGCAAAAATATCAGAATCTCAAGAAGAATTGAGTGTATTTTAATATTTTACGGAAGCAAATTGAATTTCTAAGACATCCCTTCAAGCTTTATTTACATTTGAATGTAATGAAAATATCTTAGTTAAGCTTATATAGCGAGAAGTTATTTTAAGTTTCCCGAATGAATTCTCAGTTCTTTCAAGTAATCCCATTGAATTCATTGCATTTCTAATTTATCTACAGAAATTAGTTGAGACAAATGTTTTTAACTTATAAATATTTGTACTGGAAGTTTCAGTTATCAAAAAATAAAGTTTCCCGAGATATTCTGAGTAATGTTAAAATCTATAAAAATGAATAAATTGTTTTAAAATGAAATTAGAAGTTTATAAAGAAAATATATTTAGTTAATGTAAAGTATAACCTATTAAGCTTAATATAAAATATTCAATAAAATTTAACAAAGAAAAAAAATACTAAGCAATAATAAAAATATTGCCTACATTTTATAAAATGGGACTTATTATCATTTTACGGATTTAACCTTGAATTAAGTACAATAAAATTTTATATTTATATTGATTTGTGTGATTAGATAATATGATCAAATTAGTCACTTTAGAATGATGGTTGGATTTATTAAACTAGAATAATTTATTCTTATATATTTGATTTAAAAAGCAATAGTTTGTAATATTGTTTTACTTAAATATAATTACTAAGCATAACCTGGGATATTTTTAAAAATAACAAATCAAAATTTCATGTTTATTTAAGTGTAATGTTGAAATGTATCATAACGGAATTTAAGAAGGTGCTTAAAGTTTTGCAAAATGTTAATTAATTATTTTATCCTAAATTTAATAAGTATATTCATCAAATTTTTAAAACTCACATTGACAGTGTGTGCTTATCAAAATACCCTACTTATCATAACCTAATAGCTACAGAAACATTGATAATCATCAACGGAAGCCAAAAAATATGACGTGTTGTTAACTTATTATTATAAAGTTTGCAATGCACTGCATGGCACACTATATGATATGGATAGGATTGTATTATGGAATTTTTATTGTTTCAAAACATTTTTCTTTCTATCTGGAACTAAAGTTTAGGTATTATATGAAATTATCATCTTTTAAATTAACAGTTTGCCCATTTCTGCAAATTTCGACTCTTTTGTTATAGGCTGTTGGAGAATTTTAAATGCATAGTAATTTATTTTCTATTTAGAACCTTAATGTTGCAATATATTTCTTTTATGTATTTTTAAGGTAAATAAAATATATTTAATTGTTTAATCATTTATTGAAGTGCAAACACGAAATATTTTATATATATATTACTCGTGATTTACTTTCTAAAATATAACAAATTTCAATAAATCAGTAAACTTCAATGTAAGATTTATAAATTTAATTTAGTATGTTAATTTAATCAAAGGTGTGTAATATACTCCTTCGTTCTTTCACATATTAACGAACATGAAGAGCTATAATATTTTTAAATAATTTATGGCACATGCGCCGTATAATCTATGTTTCCAAATTCTGAATTTTTTTGGCGATGAAGAAATGTTGCCAAGATGACTTATATACTTGGCTTACGAAAATAGAATTTTCTGCATAATTTTTATGGGTATCCATATGTATGACGTAATAAAAACGACGTTACCAGACACATAAGGGAATCCACCAAAAAATCGCCAATCTCAGTGTTTGGCATCGGAGGTTATACGGCACCTGTGACTAATTTATTTATCACCTTACGGAAATAATACTGAAGTAGTAGGGTCCCCCCCAAATGGCAACCTATTCAACTTATTTTCGTAACAATGCAAGTCAAACGCTGTTGCCTTTTAAAAATCATATATAAAGCGCACAAACGACGTAAAACAAGAGAAAAATATCAAATCTGCCAACAAAAAAAATCCAAAAAGCAACAAAAATTCAAATTGGCAAAACCAAAATAAAAACCAGCAACACTAAAATCAAAACAATGGATGACAGTTTTGGCGAGAATTCTCTTTCAGGGATATATCATACTTATGCCAATAATACTAGTATTCAGTACATTAATGTATGAAATAACAGTTAAGATCTCCGAAAACACATTTCCTTTAAATATTGTAACTAAAACAAACATATGATTCATCTAAGGTGATTATTGTTGCAAAAACATGTATAAAAATTTTTATCTTTTTTTTTTATTTTTTAATCTCATCTGTTTTTTATTGTCTTATGGAAACAATGTCTTAAAATAAAATGAAGTTATAAAATAAAAGCAATGAATTTCAGACAGATTATTTTAAATGGAGTTACAGATTTTGAAACATAAATCTGTCATTGTTAGAAATTGTAAAAATATTTTTTTTATAAATAGGTACCTTAACATCCAAGAAAAGCAATGTTACTGGTTTAATGAAACAGAAATTGAAATTCTAGAAATTTTTAAAAAGAAATTCCGGATACAAGAACTTGTTCATTTTTTTCATATACACGTTTCAACTTACTTTCTTATATTAAGTGTAAAACAGTTAAATTTCAATTTTTTAATAAGAAAATTAATAATTCACTCACAAATATATATATATATATTTATTTAGTTTAATAAAAGTGTAAAACTACGTACATTTAAGCAAAAATATTTATTAACACATTAAAATGATTGAAATTAAAGATTAAAATTTTTAAATTTATGAAGTAAATATTAGCATAGGTTTTATTTATTATATTAACAAAAGACATAGTTCCATTTACATTCTAATTGCTGATAAACAAATTATATCTATCTATCTATCCATCTATCTATCTCTTTCTGTCTCTCTCTCTGTATATATATATATATATATATATATATATATATATATATATATATATATATATATATATATATATATATATATATATATTCTCGGTCTGTTTAGAATAGTCTCCCTTTTTAGTATTACGAGGGGTGGAATTGATGGTAACTTACACAATAGGGCACCCAGTGCGTTTTTCATCGTGTTCCCGTTAGTGGGCCGTTTATTTGTAATTCAAAAACATGGACCAAGCGGAAGATCCTCAGCGGCAACCTCTTTTTACATTAAAGACATTGAGTTTAGAAAAGGTTTTACATGCCCTCAGGTGCAATGGCACCTGAGGGCATGTAAAACAATTTCTAAACTCAATGTCCCAACGGTGAACACAACGCGGATCTTAAGATGGATCAGGATTCGAACTCACTAGTTTCCCATTACTAGAGGGAACGTCCTAACCAATTAAGCTACCACAGCGTAATGAAATTTTATGTATTGTAAACAAAAAAAGTTATTTATTGGTTTAAAATTATGCAATTAGTTTCATTTATATTTTTCTTACCATTATATATTTCAGAACTAATTTCTTATAAGTTTTTACATTAGAATACTTATAAAACTCTAATGCTAATTTTGTAGCATACAAATAATATATGAATGTATTACAAGTCAACAAATGACATTTTTCTTTATGATTCACTGCTTTTAAAGTTAACTTTTTTACAACCAGAGTTAACTTTTTTATTACTTTTTAGATATAAACACGAATACGAATCATATTTTTAATATCTGGAAATGTATTGTAATACTTATTATACAATACATTCCCAGATATTAAAAATATGATTCGTTTTCGTGTTCTGAAAAGTGATAAAAATGTTAATTGTGGTTGTAAATTTAAAAGCAGTGAATCATAAAGAAAAATGTCATTTGTTGATTTTCCAGAAATTAAATGTCACTTTATTAGATGAAAAGCCTATATCATGTGAATTCTGAATAATCTCTAATTCTGCATTCATTTTTAAAATCTTGAAATTAACAAACAGAGAATATTGAAGTCTTGAAAACAAACAATATAGTGTATTTTTAATCATGATTTTTTTATTATCGAAAGCCAATATTATGTAATAATGATAATACTACAATGATATATATTGATCATATGAAACAAGAAAAATTCAGTATGGATTTCATAAGGAAATAGCATTTTTTATGCAGAATAGATTGTAATTTTCTTTTTGGTGGTTATTTTCCATTACTTTGTCAAATAATCAATTGATTAGTGTAAATCAATTTGTAATGAAGTAAAATCATTTTATAATTTAATTATGCAAATGATAAAAAGTTAAATAATATATTAAACTTAAGATTAATATTTAAAAATACTTTATTTCACGGTTCTTATATTATGATCTCTTTATTTTATTAATCATATAGAAATTATTAATTAATTAAATTATGTAATTACGTTAGTTTCTTAACAAAACATTAATTTCTTTTGTTACTGCATATTTCATGTAGGCTGTAAAATGCTAATCTCTTATTACTTATTAATAATTATTATATAATTTATATAATTTTAGACAACATCAAATAAAAAAAATATTTTGAATTTATTATCAAAAACAAAATATTGTTTATTAATCTATAGTGAATGCTTTTATTAATATATAAATTCCTAGAAATTAAGGAAAAACAAGTTTTGGTATCAAATTTATTTGGATTTTGAATGCATCATTTGAAATGAATAAGCTTCTTACTCTTAATATTTTATTTTAATTAATGAAAAATACTATATAAAACAAACATACATTTCACTACACAAATAAGGAAAAAAATATTTTGAAACCTAATATTTTTCTGATAAAAATAAAGTTATCTCTATTTTCTTAAGAATTTAATTATTAGTCAAGTGGGAGGAAAACAGCTTTAAATAAATTTTTTATATTAAATTATTTATTTTTTGGAGCATCATTGAAACCTAAGGAAACAAAGAAAATGTTCTTTTTTTTTTTTTTTTTTTTCAAACACCTTCAATTGGAAAAAAAAAAGAAATTAAACGATAACTTTGTGAGTTACAAAACTTAAAAAATAACTCTCTACAATGTTCGTTAGAAAAAGTCAAACGATAACTTTGAAATAGAAAACTTAAAAAAATAACTTACTAAAATGTTCGTTAGAAAAAAAAAAAAAAAAAAAAAAAAAAAAAAAACTATCGCCCAAACTTTCAGGTGTACTCCAAAAACACTTCACCTTAAGTGAATGAACGACCACTGGGCCTTGACTACCGGACCATAAGCAAGCGCCGCCTCTCGTTGCAGTTGGGATTATTAAAGCTATAATGGCTTTCTCCCTCTTCTATGCTGTACCCCAAGGTTCCCTTTCATGCTGTCTCCAGGGGGTGGTGCACATAGTCCTCCTCTATCACCAGCAACAGACGTAAATTTTAATAATTTGGTGGCGTGCCGAGAAACCTCTTGTTGCGCCTAGTTACGTCATAGGACCCCTGGGAGAGAGGGGGCGTGTATCAGTTGCTAAATGTAAGCTGATGTACAAGTATTACAGAAGCTTTAACATAATTTCATTAAATATTGTAACCCGTTTTCCTTAAATTAGACTTTAACAATTCTCATGTCCAAAAAAATTATACGCTAAAGCATGGTAAGAATATAGTTTATTTTTCTAATAACTACTTGCTGAATTAGACAGGGAATATATTCAATAATTAAACATATTTATAACTAGATGTTTGTTTCCTTTTAAGCGAACACAGTCAGCTTGTAATTACTAGTGTTAGATTTTTACAATACTGAATAAATTCTACAATTCCCATAAAAGTTAAGCGCATGTTGATAAATACCAGTTGTGGCAATCGTTAACATTACCTTGAAACGATTAATGTGGTAGTTACTCCTTCCATTTACAGAAAAATAAAGCATGATATTAACAAAAACTTAAATGCGCTTGTAAAATTTGTGAAAAAGTAAATTTAAAATTTAAATTCTTAAATTATAATAAACAAGATAACAGGAGACAAAACAGTAATTTAAAAAATGTATTATATACTTACGATTTTTCTATAATAAACCTCAAAGTATTAATTAATGAGCTTTAAAGGATTTATTTCTTTGTCGATTCATAATTTTGTAGAAAAAGAGATATCTAAAACAAATGTCTAAAATGATATTAAAGAAATATGGGAATCAGTTAATCATACAAGCATGTGAGACTAATTGATAATAATTTTAACCTATTATAGCAATTAAAGAACGATATTAATTAAGGAAATATCATTTTTATATGGTTAGTATTGAATTAAATTTTATTTCAAATAAAATAAAATTCAGAAAATTATTTTACCAAATGAAACTTGATGTGATGAATATTTAAATAGTTAAGCAAATAAAATAAATAATTTGAGAACATTATTTTTAATTCATAATTAAATACGGCAGAGATTTTCTTCCGTTACATTTTATTTAACATAAAATATAAATTATTTATTTTAAGCTAAATTGAAAAGAATATTAAGAAGAACATTCCGTTCTTTATGTATTCATGGAACTCAGACAAATTACTTTGTCTAAAATTTATAAATGTAACTATTTAAATAAATTTAACTAGTAATTAGACAATTTTCATTAATATAAACAAAACATACTATCCTTTCCACATATTTAATTAGTAACTGAAAATCAAATTTCATCTAATTTCTAACAAACGACTTGCTTATTTTATTTTTTAACTCATTAACGTTGTTTCTCGTTCCCCACACAATTTGTACACTTTTTCCTTCATCGTAACCTTATTATTTCCTATTATTGATTTTTTCCTATCTAGCGTTCAGCAATGTTAGTTTGTTTATATGTTGGAAGAAAATTATCCCTCGCTTCTAAGATCTTCTTGATTTGATAAATGATTACTCTAACCCACCGGTTCTAAAACGGGGTCAACTGATGATTACAATTTTACTCTCTCTTACGGCAAAACTTTGAAGGAGAGATATATTTTCCAACTTATTACATTACCTATTTGTCTTACTTTTTCTTAATTTAAGATTCCGACGGTTTCTTCAACGCAGACGTCTAAAAATAGAAGTAATACTTTTCTTTTTTTTCGCCAGCTTTTTCGCTTGATGTTAGATGCTTTCCAACTAAGATTCTTCTACATTGAAAATAAGATCTTGATTAGAAAATGTTTCGTAATAATGCAAAAAGAGGAACGGTCAAGTAGAAAAGCTTAGTAAGTAAATGCAAAGCTTAATATCCTCATTCCAACTGTTAAGTTAAATTCTGTTTATTCATTATCTAAGATTTAGCTTTAGAAAATAGAATTTAAATTCTACCAATAAATATGGGGAGCAATTTAGTGATGTTTTACAATTAATAAATAATTTATCTTCGAAAAAGAAATAGCATTAATTGTAAATACAACTGAAATTACTGAAATTAACTTTGTTTAACAGTAGGAAATGATGATTATTACATTTTATATAATTAAAGGTAGTTTTGTTATTTATTTAGGTAGAGTATAAAATTGAAAATAAAATATATATAAAAATATATAATCATATTAGATTAAACTTTTAACATGATCCAAAATATTCGCTTGCTGAATTTTTTCAATTTTTAAAATCTGTATTTAATGCTTAATGTCTAAATTTCTTTTAATAAATTCCTATTTGAAGTAAGGGAACATTTTTAAAAATAAAAATTTTGTTTTTCTTGAATTATTTCTCGCAATATATAATCACAAGCAAGAAATTATTTAATTACGTAGATTTAACGTAATGCCTTGTTTATTTTTCTCTTCTAATTTATCGTTGAATTGCTTTAGTTTTCTTTCTTCTTTTCTGAATTTTAAGATAAGCTAATAAAATTTTATAATCAAGTTATTTTTAGTTTTAATGAATATTGCTTAGATTGTACTATCCTTAACAGCAGAGTAACAATTTATCACAAGACATTAGTTCTGTTTCTGAACAAGCTCATATTTTTCTGCTTTTATTTATTTGTGAATGACCTGTTAAATTTGTTTCATTTTTAGGCATCTTGTTTTTAGCTTAAATGCTAATAATTTGCAGCAATATTAAATTCATTAAATTCTTCATGTTTGGAAAATGATTGTGTACATTTTATGATTTATAAGTATGTAAAATAAATACAGATATACAATTATAGATATAGATATGTATACTTACATGAATGTTCATAATATTATTCATTTCAATTTTTCCTTATTTTTTATCTAAAACATATTTGCTTTTAGTTTGAATCTTTTTCATAAAATTTTATTGCAAATAAAATGGAGGAATATTTTTATACATAAAATATATAGAAATTTAAAAAATATGTAAAACACAAATGATATAATATATGTAAACATCATGGAGAAATATATTTACTCTGAGGCAATGCTGATAAAATGGAGGATTTCATTTCAGATTCAGGATTATTAAGAGTTCATTGCCTTAAATTCTCTGCAATTTTTCTGAGAATCTCCCATTTATTCTCATCTAATTTCAGCCAGCAATTTTCTAAGACCCCTTTGCAAAAGAATAGACCTTTCGCCTTTTCTAACTTCATTTTGTCTTTCATCGTGAAATGTTTTAACCACTTAATGGTGCTCCTAACAATAAAATAATAGGAAAAGTCCTCCAACTCATCAATGCCATCTCTATATCCTCTCACTTGATCAGCAGGGGGGACTTTCCCCCCATCATTGAGATTCGAGACACCCTCCCTGACACTTTTGCTGGAACCCTGGATGACCTAATCATTTACTGGGTTACGTCAAGGTTACCCGTCGCGTTCAGAGAGATCTCCCATTGAGGGGAATTTGTAAGAGCAGAGAAAAATTACAGCAGTGACTAATACCACTTCCTTCGCTTATTGCTGCTCAAAATTATTTTTGATGGCTGAAATGAAAACTACGGAAGCTCCACTTCAAACTCCAGGATGAATAGCAAGTTTTTTTCTTTGTGAAACAAATTATATAATGCGTTGTATGAACATGTAGGTAAAAAAAAAAAGAAAGAAAAGAAATTCGCAACTTTGGAGATAAAATTTCAGTAGAAATGTTGGTCGATAATTTCCATTAACTAACCAATGTGACTACGGTTGAAATAAAAAACAATATAACATATATGTTAAATACAAATAAGCTAACATTTTTAATAGTTAGATTGTTCTTTCTTTTACCAACTGTTGCATCCATCTTTAATTTTAGTCAGAATTTTCTGCCCTAAATAAGTGGAATGGATTCATTAGAATTTTAATTGAACCTGGTGTGAAAATAATTATCATTCACTATTATGAAGCATATTTTTTTCATATTAATAGATATACTTCTGTGATTTATAATAGCCTATATAACTATAAAATGAGCAATAAATTTTGTTCCTTCTTAAAGGCCTAACAGAAAATTATTTAAAGGAAGCTTAGCTTTTGCCTACGAGTCTTTGACTGAGCAATTTCCTAGGAGTAGTATTTAGTGGTTTTGTAGTGACATCAATGCAATTCTCTAATAAGTTTCAGACACAAAGAAGTCCCTGATTTCTTACTGGAATTTTGCTTCATTGACCTGAATTTCTCAACTTGAATCATTGAAACTCATCTCTTATAATGCATTCATTCATAACATAATCTTAAAGGGTTTTTTCTTATATTTAGTGATTTAATGAAACTGGTTACAATCCTGATTTGAAGATTAATCCAAACAACACTGGTTGAACTTCCTGGGTGTTTCTATTTGTAGTTGTTACTGAACAAATTACAAATGTTGAATCTGTACGGCTGCGCAGTTTATCATGAAAAATGATGTCTACTTTGTTTCTGTAGTACCTAGAAAAAGATTATCTACTCTTAAACGACATGTTTTCATATCACTTTGCGTCACACACTATTTTTTTTTATATCTATTCTCACTTTACTCAATAAGAAATCAAAAATCGCAAGTGCTCCATTGTTTTGCAATACTAATCTTTTACATGCAATGCATATCTTTACCAAAATTCATTAAAATCCAATATTCAAAATGAATCCCCCCTTAAACTAAACAATAAAAAGCTTAATATGCTTAAATATTGCGTGAAGCGATTTATAGTTCATATATATATATATATATATATATATATATATATATATATATATATATATATATATATATATATATATATATATATATATATATATATATATATATATATATATATATATATATATATATATATATATATATATATATATATATATATATATATATTCTAATGCCTGGCTGCCTTTGCCCTATTCAGCTCTATAATGGGTGAAGTGATGGCATCTCATATAATGTGGGAACCAGTTGTTGTTCGCGAAAGTGAACTGATAAAGAAATTCCAACACAAAGGGAGAAAGAAACATCCATGCCCAAAAAAGGATTCGAATCCTGGACCTACTGCTACGAAGCTAGGGACGCTAACCTCTCCAACACGGACGGCTATTTCATATAATTTTAAAAAAATTAAAATTGATGACTGAAAATTTCTTTATAACGAATATTTCTTTTCAGTCCCTAGAAATTGTAACTAAGTATTAATGCCAATGATTGCACTTGATATAAAATATTGCTAAAGAAAACTGCATTCCAAGACATCTTCTATTAATTAAAAGACAATGCTTCGAATGTATATAACTGTAAATATTACTATGATGCCATCTTTCTGGGCGTAATGAAAATCTTATATTAATGACTTAGTAGACGAGGCCAAAAAAAACCCTTAATAAATTCATTATCCCTTAATGCGGGGCAGTAAGGTTTCCTTCATGCTTCAAATCCCCAATGAGTGGGGTTGAGTACAGATTACAGTTCCTTTCCCTTTACTGGAAATCTGCTTTTCCCCCGATTATTTTTCCCTCCTAGCTATATCCAATATAATAGCGCCCTACCATTAACAGCAAACAAATGCTGACGATAAATTGCTTTGCGTGATAAGGTCCGATATTTTTTTTATTAATACCGTCCTTTTTTTTAACCCAAGCAGGACAAGTTGAT
>CM057813.1:1967810-2156122 GCA_030067965.1 Latrodectus elegans
TTGATAAATATACAAAAGAAAGTTATTGATAAATATACAAATCTGGTATATGAATACTGTTGCCATCTACTAAAACAAAATTAAAATTAAATTTTATTTTACCTTATTTTAATTAAAAATATATACGTTAAGTATATGTGAGATTCATAATATTAAGTTCATTTTTAAAATTTAAAATCTCTTTCGTATTGTTTGACTTAAGCATGAAGGCACAGACGCTTATTTATTCCGTAGTAAACTATAACAAACAATTGATGATTAAACAATTTTGAAAGATCAAACGTAAAATCTCATTCGGAGCATTATTCATATTTCAAAATATTAAATTTAATCTTTTTCATAAGTATTTATATTACTTTTTTAATACTCCAATAGAACTATTTGCCACATATCGGGTATTATTAGGTTAAAAAAAATTGCATTTTAAGCACTTTATTGTGAAATAAACAGAATAGTAATCAATATAATCAAATGTGACTTTAAATGTAATTGTCTTGGAAATGTTTGAGTTAATTTGTCAATGGCTAATATTTGGTCTAAATATTATAAAAATTTAAATACACTATCAAGCAGTATTAGGTCTAAAAAGAGTACGTCTTTTGTATCTTTTGAAAATACCTCTATGTGAAAAGTGTGAAAATATTCTTCACATAATGTGTGGATAATATTTAGTCTAAATATTATAAATATATATACACTATTGCGTTTAATATCTCTCAAATACAATACTATGCGAAAAATGTGAAAACATTTTTTATGATTAAAAACTATGATGATTAAGAAATTATGAGAGCCAAGAAAAGAGATAAAGAAAGGTTTACATTTAAAAAAACTAACTATATTAGATTATAAAAGGTTTTTTTAAAAACATTTTTATGATTAAAATAGCTAAAAATTAATTTTTAAGATATTAATTTCAGAAAAAAACAAATTAAATCAACTTTATTTTGTTCAAAAATATTTAGTTAAACAAGTTTTAAACTAAATGAATGCACTTATGCATTTAAAAAAATGTTACACACTAAAAAATGAATTCTCTAAATTATATTTCAGTAACTTTTTTTAAAATTTTGACTCAACGAAACATCTTTTTATTTCGAAAGAGATTAAAAATCAAGTTTATTTTAAGTTTAACGGTACACAATTTTGAAAACCGACCACAGGTATGCTAGTGATTTTTCCCTTCCAAAATTATGTATAAAATTAATCAAAAAAGCCAAATATGATGGATGTGAACAAACCTTATTAAAAAAGCATGCATTATAAATTTAGTAAAGTCAAAGTCCAGAAGGGAGCAAAATGAATGATTTTCGACTACATTATACTGTTTTAATCATATTACTGGGAAAAGTGGCTTTCGAGAAAAACTGCGTCCATAATGGATATCCTGTTACAAAATGTTGAACCCACACAGAACATTATTTTCACTACGTTTTGAATTTGTAATTCAATTTTATCTTAATTAATTAAGGTAAGTAATTTCTTAAGTATCCTACTTTTCTTAATAATATTTTTGAAGTAACGGATGTGAATTTCTTGATATTAAATTTGGAAGTAGTAATAGCCTCACAACCTAATTACGTGATGTAGCTTTTATGTTCTAAATTCGTTTCAAACATTTGATCTTTGAGTTTTAAAAAAATGTGAAGTTTAGTAATGAAATAAAGTGCTGCAATTTTTAAATAATCATGTTACGAAAATTGATAGCTTGCAGCTTTATTAAATCTAGGAAACGCTTTTTTCTTAATTTATTTGAAAAACATAAATGATAATATCATATTGGATTTAAGAACTTCCAGCTCTCTATAGCTGTTAAATATTTTATAATTTTTACCTAAACAAAGAATCAATATTATTATGTTTTATAGTATTCATTTGGTATTTTTCATACGAAACAGTAACTCTTTCCATTATTTACTGCTAGTTCTTTATATATTTTTGTTATATAAAGTATTATTACTTTCATAAATATGTACTTCAATTTTTATTCATATATTTCATCGTAATCTTTATTATGAAATATGAATTAGGTATTAATAATTTTTTGTAAAAAAGGACAATTGATTCGCAATGTTTAAATTATTTTTAAAAATTAAATGCATAGCAGAATTTTTATTGATTAATTTCCTCTTAATTCCCATTTTTTTATGCAATACCACAATTGTCAACCGAAATTTTGTAAGTTGATCGTAGTAGTATTCTAAAATAAATCCACATGATGAAAAATTTATACAACATGTTACGTTATTATTTATGTAGAACAGAATAATGAATTGTATAACTTTAATATTTTGTATTCATTTCTGTTACATTAAAAATTTGCTTAATTTAGTTTTATCACATGACTTTATCAATTTCAAAATCATCACAGGAAAATAAAAATTCTACTGAACAGAATTTATAAGTGTATTTGATTCAGCAAATTAATCATGTAAATTTTCTTTTTTGTACTGTCTCATTAAGTTAAACTTACAAATATTATTTTAATAAGCTTAAAATCTACTCTAGATATTTGTTTCGGAAGTAAATGATATAATATTAAGCTTAATAAAAATAAATAAGGTGATGAAGTGAAATATTTACTAAATATTTGAAACAATTTACTAAAATTTGAAGTATTTATAATAAAACTTCAAACGTTTTTAGTGAATTAATATTGATTATATTTATTGCATATTTGTGTTGTGTATTTATTTTAACTGTTGTACATTTTTTGATTCGTAGATTCAAAATATTTGTCTTAAATAGTCACAATATCCAGTACATTCTCACTTAAATTAATTATTTAAAGTAATTAATTTTAAATGAGTTAACAAAATATAAATAGAGCATTCATTAAACATAATAAAAAATTAAAATGTAATGTAATACGTTTTAATCTACATTAGAATTTATAAAATAACGTTTTTAAAAACTTTATTATTTTATCTAATTATGTCTATAACTTATTTTTATTTAAAATACTTTATTTAAGTAACAACAAAAAATTTGTTTATTTTGCGTCCATAAAATAAAATATAAAATTTTCTATTTTATCAGTTTGTAAAATATATTTCATTTGAGTAAAAAATGATAACTTTCATCCAGAAGTAAAAGCATTTTTATAAATTTTTTCACATTCATGATTTACGTTGACTCAAATTACAAGTTATTTTCATGTAAAACAAATAAAATTATTAGAAATATTTATCTCATATTTAATCTTTCCTAGATTTTTTGTTATTTAAAGAGTTACACAAAATTGAAGAACATTTCAATATAAATATATCCAGTGAATCCTTTTAGAATTATAAGAAATTATATAAATAAATTTTAGACTTTTTAAGAAGTTTTGCGACATACACAGTTATTATTAAATATCTGTAATAAGTAAACATAGTTAATATCTTTAAAATCAAACAACGAAAAATTTATTTCAGTTTTACATTATGTTATTTTATTTTGTAGAAAAATAAATACAACTGCTCAATTTACTTATATTTTTTTGATAAATCATTCAAAGTAAATATATTTTAACAACCTTCTTGAGATGATGATTGAAACAACAATTAAGATAAACCTTCGACTTTTAAACATCCTCAAGGTTTTCTACATCAACATTAAGATAATTTAAGCTCCTTTATACAATAACTTCCTTTTTAAATCATTCTGCATATAACAGGTTTTATTCTAAAAACAAAATAACTAGGATAAATAATGTAAATATACATTTTTATATTGTATATTCACACACAGCACTTCAAAAACATATCATTTTTAATAAATTTTATTAAAAATAATATATTCTTGAAGTACTGTGTGTGAATTCAAGAGATATAACAATATAGTTTAATTATTTAAAACAAGAATATATGTACTGAGAAACTGATATTTAATTTAATTATTTCAAAATTATACTATTTAATATAATTTATAAATAATAATTAAAATCTTGTTATGTGTATATAAACATCAAAACGCGTTATTTACAAAAATAACATTACTTGCGATATACTTTAATATATCGCAATTTTATCTTTAAAAGGAAATGCGTTGTCAAAACAAACATCCTCTATCTTTGCAATTCTATTCGAAAGGCATGTTGAAATGAAATGAATTGAATTCTAACTTGAAATTTTTCCTTCAACATCTATCGATTTTGCATTTCAACTGTTTGAATTTCCATCCTTTAAAACTGAGCATTAGGGAGGCATTCAGAACTGGAATTTAATATTTATGTCAAGAGATATACCTTCTGGATAGTAAAATCTTAGTTTAAGGCATTAAATATGGAAGTCAAGCTGAAAGTTTAACTCAGAACTTAATTGGAATTATAACACGAAGCGCAATACTTTTACACATATTATACAGAACAAAAAATTATATTGCTTCCAAGTTTTAAATAGAAATATGCATAAAATAAATAATATACAATGTTTTTAAATGTAAATCAACGTCATTTTTAAATATGTCGTTAAATTTTTATATTGCCATTTGTCCCTATTAATACTTTTTTTAAGGTTAAGTGTTATTTCTTGCATAATATTTCATAATTTGTAGAAGCGTAAAGGTAGGAAAACGCAACAAGAAAAAATAAGTTTTTCATTTCCTTAAATATATGTATGTACTTCTTTGTTTTGGAAAATGCTCAATGAACAGATGAAAAATATAATTCATTATTTTATGGTATATTCACAGCACGAATAAGTTCGTAATTTCATATTTATTTTAATTAATTTCATTGATGAGCTTTCCTGTTTTGCAGAAATATTTTACATTTGATCTGATTATTTCTTAACAAATCATTAACAAAGATATTTTTAAAAATTATCAAAATTTTATGATGATTTTAAAAAATGCTTCATATTTATATCATAGAGATTAAGTATATACATTAAATCACTTTTCAATGAAATAATTTTTCACTTTTTTTAATTTTTTAAACGTAATGCAATATAAGAATAAGATTAAAAAATTTATAGTAAGGTCAACTCCAATTTTATCTATATTTTTAAATGTTTCTTTAGAAATAATTGAGGATTTCTTCATTATTGAACTGTATAAAAATTTAAAGTACTTTCTAATAACTCTTTTTTGATTCTACTTCTACTACTTAGTATGTTATTGTCTGAATGATAAAATGACATTTTCACATATGTCTTTAATAGAGAATGATCCAAAATTAGGAATTATAATTATTAGTAACTTGTTCGTTTTATCAGATTTTTTAAAAAAAAGAAGACAATATTTTATTCTTTAAAACGATGATTATATGCACAAATGGTTCTTAAATTTTATAATCATACTTATTTAATTTTTTGTGGATGTGTTGTTCTTAAATCACTGATCAAATATATTTTGAATTTTTTGTTGATTCTTGTTTAAATATTATTTGTATTTATTGTAGTAGCAAATATGTTTACATTTATCAGTTTCTTTATCTCTCTATTTTAACCAATTATTTATTATGATTGTTCTAAATTTAACTTATTTATTATATTAATTAATATTTATAAATACTTTAAAATATAAAAACTACTTTTTATAAATATAATAATAAAATGGAATTATAAGATTGGATTTGATTGCTTGTTAACTAGGAGTAACGAACTTCGATATAGTCAAACATTTTTTTCGCGAACACTTGCAATTATAATGCTGTTCAACTGATGATAATTATTTGTTGTCAATATATTTTTTCCCTATTTTAGAATAGATTATCATTTAGTTTAAATAATAACGCTTTAAGGATCTGGGTTTTTCAGCAGCGCACATATTGCAACTTAGTAGGTGAATTATAATATCCTATGAGTAGGAAAATTGCCACCGATTTTTTTTCACATTTTATATTATAATTTAATATAATTTAACATATTTTTATACTCATTTTTTGTCTCCAGAGGAAATATTCCAAAAATATTTAACTTCACAATTTTTCATTTCTAATACAATAAGAAAGTACTTTTATATTTTCACTATTACAAAGTAACATTTTTTCATTAGCAAATTAAAATTTTATTTCATAATACTATATGTAAAACAAAAAAGCATTAGAAATAGTTAATCTTCATAGGAATTATAAATATTTTACTCAAATATAACTATTCCGTAAGACATATATCTTCTTTATACAAAGTAATAAAATTTACATTTGATTTTTTCTAATGAAATTTTATGAATTATTTATAAGTATATATCTTTTACCTGGAACAAACGATTTTTAGGCCAATTACGTTAACAGTATATCAAATCATATATAGGATGCAAGTTTTATAAAAAGTAATCACTATATTTAATTTTGCGGCAACCTATGAATTTCTTTAAAAAAAAACTAAATATGTTTTTTTAATTTTAATGGTCTCAAGTAAGCTGTAAAATGAATCAATACAATGTACCCCAGTGATACGTTCTTCTTTTCTTTTTTTTCATCAAATAATATATTTTTTATTGTTATATTTAAGCTAAAACGTTTTAGTGCTCTTTTAATGAGAAATCATATTAATAAATTATTATATTAATTCCTTGATTGATACCTTCATCAAATTTGAATATATTTAACTGCAGATTGTCATGGTGTTTTGTTAATCGCGAAGCTTATGCAATTGTTATTTTGAAAAAAAATAATAGTAAAACTATTCCAACAGTTTTACATATAAAGTAATGAAAACAAATACCATAAATTTAATTAACATTTTCAAAAAAGCACAATTTTTGTTTAAAAATATATCCATGATTTTATGAAAATATTATTCATAGTTTCATTGCATACAATTTTGAATAAGAAATCTATTAAATCTATTCACTAACAGTTCAGACAGAGAAAAGTAATTTTTATATATATATAAAAGAATAAGAAAGAATTCATGAAAGATTTAAATTGTTGTAAAATATTTTCCTTTTATTTTAATCATATCTACTAGAATACAATTTCCTAAGCATAATTTTTCATGAAAGTTTTGTCTGAGAAAAAGTAAATTTTAATATTACAAATTTAATTATGTATGAAAACAAACGTATAAATTTAATACGTAAAATGTTAAAATTAAAAAAATGTTTGTAAAACTAATCTAATATTTTAATTAATTTTTTTAATAATATATGACATTTTTAAAACACATAAATGTTTTTTTAATAAAATATACTTTCTATAAAATATGATAGCATCTTTATACAAAAAATGTTATTAAGATATATTTGAAATTTAAAAGTTAAGTAAAATATAATAAGGGGAGGGGATAAAAAATCTAGATGCAAGCATAAAGTACTAATTTTCAATTTAAAAAAAAAATCATAGCTATTTTTATTTTTAAAATAAATTACAAATATTTTATTTATTTTTACTATAGAAAAACATAAAATTTTATATGAAATATTAATAAAAAGGGAAAAAATCATTTGATAAAACTCAATTTAAAAATTTATAAACATAACAGTGTGATCCAATATTTTCAAGTTTCCATGAAATAATTCTAATAAAATCTAATTACAAATATTATCCTACCTGTTATTTCCTGAACAACACTTCTGGCTGAATTAAGTATATAAATTCCAATCACGGCAAAGAATATAGTTGACGGTTTACTCGGCCACATTTTTTTCTTCTTGAAGTATACTTAAAAATATCCACGACCGTCTCTTACTTTCTTTCGAAAATCATTAGTTTCACCATAATAATAAAATAAAGAAATTTCCTGATATTTTGAGATGTGGCAACAGTTTTTAATCACATGATCACCCTCCGAAATTTGGGGAGAAATTATTTAAGAAGAATTTCGAACAGCAATTTTAATCCCCCAGTTAAATATTTGCACAAAAAAGAAGAAGAAAAAAATCCGATCATACGGTTTCAATTATTATATTCAATTCTTGAATATATCGTGCGGAATTATTTTTCGCTTAATAAAAGTTTTCTATTTTGACTCGCTGGGGGCACACAGAATAAGCGCTAGCTTAGTAGAAGGTTACTCTTGTCTTTGCCGCGTACGTCCACATATGACCCCAGACTGTGGATCGCTCTTTTCACCGCGGCGCTGCAGCAAGCACTTCTATTAGCACCGAAGTTCATGTTTGCCAAATTTGGCGCCTTATCCAAAGCAAATTGGATTTTACGACTCGCCGTAACCAGAATTATGAATTTTGAAGTATGTTTGATCTTGCGTGTAGAGTAGCTCAATATATTAAACATTGTCTGTTCTTGTTTTCAATTGAACATGATCAAATATAAATTGGTATTTTTTACAAATATGAAAAAAATAATTATTGGTTCTCGTTGTATAAAATTTTGTGTTTAAGCATTGATTGAACTTTAGCAACAATATAAAATTATAAGGAACGAAATCAAAAACAACTAAGTATGTTTAAAAGATCCTTAAAATTTTATTTATTAGAAGATCTTATTTCCATAATGAACTGCATTCTATAACTCTATATAACGAGAATTAGGAATTCTGAAGTATGTTTGATTTTAAGTGCAGAGAAGTTTAATGAAAAAATTTTTGTTCTTGTATTCAATTTAACATGCTTAAGTATCTATGCAATAATAAATGATTATTTTTTAACAATTATTAAGATGAAATTATCTATTGATTGTTGCGTCCAGTTATGAATGATTTAAGCCTTTAATGTTTAAGCAATGATTAAACTTTGATAACAATTTGTAATAATAAGTTCCAAAGTCAAAAACAAGTTAGGAAATTTAAAAAAAAAGTTTTTTTTTTTTTATTTGAAGATTTTACTTCTATGAACATTTCTCTTAATAGGTAGTACAAAAAACTCGAAAAATCATATTTACTTTTGAAAAATAAATGGAAGAATTAAATTTCTGAAATATAAAACTGGAAGCGATTTATTAGTTTACCTCCTTACATACGCCTTCTTCTAAGTGACGATATTCATGCAGGGAAATAGTTTTACAGGATTTTAAGTTAGAAATTGAGTAAATATGTATCAAACTAGTTCAAAAGCCATACATACCACTATATTCAGTTCTCAGCTATATATTCTTATGTCAAATTGAGCTTTATTATTTTAAATAAAACTATATTAATTATCTTTTAAAAGAAATAGCAGCGAAAATATGTTTTCAAGTTTTAATCTTAAAGTTAATATGGAAAAAAATTATTATGATGGGCTTAATTAAAATGTATCCTCTCTTGAAAAAAAAATAAATAAATGAATAAATAAATAAGCGAAAACACAACTTTTTTCTTATTAGTTTATGCATTTAATTTTTGATATTAATAGTTATGTGAATAATTAGTTCAAAACTGTTATACATTGAAAATTTGTAAAAAAAAAAATTAAAATAATAATAATAATTTTCATGATTTGTTAAATTCGAAAAATTAACTAAACTACGTATGTATTTGAATACTATATATATATATATATATATAGTATATCTAGTATATATATATATATATATATATATATATATATATATATATATATATATATATATATATATATATATATATATATATATATATATATATATATATATATATATATATATATATATATATATATATATATATATATATATATATCATTTAATAGTTGCTTATATTTTATATTTTCAATCTAAAATGCAAAATAATTATTGTCTATTGCGTCACTTATTTTATACAATTCACAGGACTTGAGTTCAGTTTTACTAATAATCTAAAAATGAACATTTTATAATTAAAAATTTATAAATATTTTTTCAGTTTGAATAATTGATTAATATAAATTACAATAAAAGATAAAGATGATGATTTTAGAAAGTACTCAAATTGTAATAATTTTCTGTGATATAATGATGATCCACTACGTTATATAATTCTAACACGAACACTTTTAACAAAAACCTAACAATAATATTCTTTTCTATTTGAAAAAAACATCAGCATCACGATGAAGCACTTTAAACAAACAATTAAATTAATTGTCATAGACAACAATGCAAAAATGTCCACTTTTAACTTTAAAATTGATTCAAATCAAATGCTTTAAATAAGTAGTAAGAAGACATGAGATTTTTTTTTTTTTTGTAAAGTAAATCAATTAATGTGATTGGCTGTCCGCCAAAGAAAAGTGAAAAAATTACCTTTATGCAATATGTTAAAGTAAATGCATTCATTGACTTTAGTATTTATATGTTTAGAAAATTCTTCGCAACACAGTTGCGGAAAAGAAGTAACATAGTTTTTCAATTAGTGAATTTGAATTTTAGCCAAAATAAATTATACACAGAGCAAATATATGTAACAAAACTTTAAAACATATTATGTGAAATTTTCAAGGAACTTTGGAATTCAGCATAAATTTGTCTAAACAGATTTCTATTATCTCGACATTTTATTTACTTCAAATTACTGTAAGAAAAATTCAAATTTATGGAACAACTGATATTTTTTTAATAAAATCTTAAAACACAAAATTTTTCTTAAACACACACTTTTTCTCTTAAAACACAAAATTCTGAATTCCTTTTTATTTGTAAAAGACATATAATTAATGAAAACCACATTATTTATGAGTTATAACTCTAAGGAATTTTTCTGTTATTTCTTTTTTGTATAAGAAACAAATAAAAAAATCCGTTAAAATAAAAATAACTTTTATTGTAAAATATAAATCAAATACTTAAATGTAAATTAAAATATATATTATTAATCTTTATTAAATTCGCTTTAGCTTATACATATCCTTATTTTTATTAATTATAAATTTGTGTAAAACAATTTAATTTTAAATTTATCAAAAAATGAGGGAGTTCATATAGTAATTTCTTTAATAGTTAAAATTTAATATTCTATGATAATGTAAAAATTCAAATATTTATTATCGATACTCTCATAAAAACAAAATGAATAGAAATAACTACCATTATAATGAATTTTCACATTCATATAAACCTATTATGATTATTTACTCAATTATAACTTAGAAAAATGTCCTTAACTTAAAATTTAGTTTAAGGAGAATATTTCAGCTAAATGTTTTAGCTTAATAATTTATTGGATACTTTAAAATTTAATACTAAAATTAAGTGTATAAAACAAGGAAATATAATTGAAATTCTAAAAAATCAGACAAGGCATCCTGTTTAAATAACCTTTATCTTAATAATTCAGCTAAAATTGTTTCCATAATTCTAACTTAGAAATGTTCGATAAAAGCAACTTTGAAAATGCTTTAAATAAGGTTAAATGGATTTAAAATAAAAAATATTTCCAATATTTGCATTTACCATAAATGCGCACAGTTATTTAAAGGTATATTCTAAATAATTAATCGCAAAATGTTTTAATTTTTTTTTAGTAAATTTGCATAAATAATTGATGGGGACATAAATCAGTGCATTCATTCTATCATTAAAACGAAAAAATAAAATAATAATTTTGTATTAGCTCTCTAAATATGTTAAAATTTTATATTACTATTTGCTCTTACAAATTCATTAAATTTGTTTTCAATAGTAAGTAACCGAAGAAATTTTATATTTAATTATATGTAACAAGACGTTAATAAAATATTAAAATAATATTTTATATTTAATATATTTTATTTGTATAAAATCTTCAATTTTATATAGTTGCGAACGTTTAATACTGTTCAAACATTAAGGAGATTGCTCTTCCTATTGAAAAGAAATCAGATCAAAAATGAATGAATACTTTAATTCCAAAAATCTGGAGTTAAAAGGAATATCACACCTTTAATTAGAAACGTATGACAATCTGAGATTAGGAATGTTTCTACATGCCTCTCCACTTAATAAATATGCACAACATTATGGGTGATAGGATTTTTGATTTAATGATATTGTATTTGGAATCCATCGTTCAGATTTCTATTATTTAAAACAAAAATTAAAGATAAGTATATTTCACAAATTAAAATTAAAACATAAATATGTTTAGTTTAAAAACTATTATGGTTAACATTTCTACCCTTTAAAGATCTCATTCTATGTGATAATTAAAGGGAAATGAAATATTTCTGAACTCATGTATATAAATACTGAAGTTTCAGCCATGTAAGAAAATGTGTTTTTATACATTGAAGTTATAATGTTTTATATTTATTAGCGATATAATAGAATGTATGATTCAAAAAGATATCAGTTGTTGAAAGAGTATTTAAATATAGTTTTTTTTTTCTTCTTTCAATCTAAAATCAAGCTGCATTCCTTGTGGCTTATTTCTGATGAATCGAAATAACTCAATTACATTTTAAGTGATATTGCTTCAAATCTAAACTGACCATTCATATCTAACATTTCAAACTATTTGAAAGAAAACAAAACAATAAATAATTAATTTAATATTATATAACCTCAAAATATCAGTTGTTAAATTTTGACGCATGCTTTAAAAAACATTTTGACAATATAGTTGATTTTGGCCAGCCATATAGCTGGTCAAAAGCTGAAGTGTAAAATAGACAATTTAACGAAGATTCATCTTTATATATAAGTAATAAATACAAAAATATATCTAAAAACTTTATGCATATCTTATACATATATTGAATTCTACATTCGTAAAAATTAAAAAAAAATATCAAAAATTGCTTATGAAATTGGCATTGCTTTACGATTACAATTTTCATTTAAGTAATAGCTTATAATAGAACAACTTATTATACTTCAAATTATGTATAAGCTTATGTTAGAATACAGTAATTAATTTAAATAGAATCTTGCAAAAAATTATTGATAGAACCATTTTGATTAACAAACAGTTTTAATTATAGGCAGTGCTTAATAATGTAAATTTGATCTCGTGAATTTGCTTGCACAACTTCATGGTGGGTACTTGGAAATGTTCTTGATTGTTCAATTAATTAATTCTGATCTTTGAGTGGTATATATATATATATATATAACTAAGGGTCCAAGTATGCAAAGTTATGTTAACGACTTTTAAAATTTTAAGTTGCTTTTACAACCATTTCATGGAAATAATATAATAAACTAACAACTTAATTTTCCCTTGTTTAAATATTTACTAGCCTCTTTTAATGGCCAATATTCTTGACATCCATTTAAATATGTATTGTTATATTCAAAAGCATGCCATTAAGTGGCGTATCGCACTCCATATCATCAGCCTAGCTTTAATCAATTTTATTTGAAATCAAATCTGATTGCAGATCTTTGCTATATTTATGTGCTTGATTTATAACAATAATCAGATTTATTTATATATTTTTAATATATCTGTATCAATAGTTATAGCTGAAGTAAAATTGTATTGATAAAGCTGAATTAAATATGTTGTAAATTATTTTACATAATTAATTTTAATTTTGTGAAAAGAAGGACTATGTTTAGGTTGTTTCTCAATTCTTCATGCCGAGCATACTACTACTTTATTAGTTTTATAAAATGCCTCATTGTATTGATGAAAAATCATGTCTTTATGATTTAGAGTAATTGTCCATCTCTGTATAATGAATGACTTCACTATGCATAAGAGACACTTGCTGTAATTCCAGATGTATTATAATAGATCTATTTTGTCAAGAATGAATGTCACTGAATCATAACAAAATTATACAGTAATTACATTATACTAATTTCTGAATTACTGAAATCGTTTGTCAGTTTGGGAATACAAAATAGTAGAAAATGTCGCTACACTTAATAATAATGAAATTTTACGAAAAGAAATATTTTTTTCCAATGGTCGAGGTATATCGGGATGTATTGTCCACTTATACCCAAGGAACTGGGCAGTCACAGCGACCTCTTTGCTGCTGAGTCGTTGTCCCGAGTGCACCACAAGGGGTGGGCCATCATTGCACCCTTCACACATACCATAGGGACCCATTTATAGGCTAGATACCATTCAAACCGCATTCACACACAAGGAAAGAGAAAGACAGAATAGAGAGAGAGAGAGAAAGTACATCCATGCTTGAACCGAGATTTAAACCTAGGACCTCCCAATCCGAGTCAGGCACACTGACCACAAGCAAGTTGGCCGGCTTCGAAAAGAAATATTAAAATATAAATATATTCAAATGAAAAAACAAGAAAATAATAATTAATTATATTGCAAATTTTTGAAGCTATTTCTTTCTTACTGAACATTTTGTGTATTGAAATATCCGTAATTAAATAAAATATTTTATTTGAATATCATTATCTTTAATTCTTTTGACTTAAAAAGACATTTTACATTAGCAATTATAAAATGATTTATTTATTCTATACATACAAATCACAACTTTGCACTGGAATAAAATAAGAATTAAAATATATATTTACAAAACTTTCTAATGTTGGCATAACAAGGCATTAATCTTAAGATATAAAAGAGATTGTTTGCAAATATCATTATTATTAATTTAGAAAGAAATCGAAGCATTATCATTCTCTTGAGTATTTGAGCAATTTACAAATCCGGAAATTAAAATTCTTGCTTGCTGCGAATTTCTACCCCTGTCCAAGAGATTCTAACCTTAATGAAAAATGAAAGTTGCAACTCAAAAATCCTTGAACTATTTTGTAACACAAATTTATAAATCCGAATTTTCTGTTCATATTAAGACATCTCTTAGTGTACACCGAATTCAAGCGATTTTACTTTAATGTTAGTAGGTTGACTTTATAAATCCTCGTTAAATACCTTCTTCAATGAGATCTACAAGCATCTTAGCATAAAGTTCCAAAATTATCGGCCATAACCTTCCTACCTACTTATTTTAGAATTCCATTAAATAAATATTTTTTTAAAAAAAATTTAAATCGTCCTTAACAATTTAAACTAACTATAAAGTGGTTGTTTTGTCTTTTTCATTTCGCTTTTTCTTTTGTTCCATTGTCGACGTATTAACGGCTTGACTATATAGAAAACGGATTCTTAAGCCTTTGTTTTGGTTTTAGTGTAAGAAATGGTTTAATTAAAAAATACCTTTGACAAATTTCTTAGACAATGTATAGTGAACTTCGCCTTATTTTCCACTGCTCGCAGAATGTGATTTAAAAGCATGTAGCAAATTCGTCGACAAGTTGGATTTACGACGCCGTCTCAATACGGATTGGCGTAGATTAAACGTTATTTGACTTCATGAATATTTTAAATTAATGAGGATTATAATGAAATTATGTAATCCTAATCTCCACCAGAATGAAAGAAACAATCACTTTATGGTTAATAAATCAAAATATATTTAATTTCTTAGTAATAAATGATTTTTTTATCTTTCTTTCGTTTTGAAGGAGAAACAAAACCTTGAAATAGACTTAAAATTGTTTATTTTATATTTTTAATGACTTTAGATTAAATAAAATATCAATCAAGCAAATACACAGACTTTAATTCAAGGAAGAAGAAAACTAAATGCGCACGAACAAATCTCCTATAAAATTTTAATTCTAAGGATTCTTTTTAATTTTTTTCAATGATTTTTTAATAACAACATGAAATTTAGTGCAAATCTTGTACTCAATCTCCCATTCATTTCAGTACTTTTTTGTTTCTTTTTTTTATATTTATTTTGTTATATAGGTAAAATTAATTTAAAGATTATTGCAAATTTATGTTTTGTTAGTTATAGGATTGCTAAGTTTTTGCTTAGTTCACTTTTATATTTAATATTTATTTCAAACTTTCCAATATGCTCTGAATACAATTTAAAATAGTATCTTTATAACTCAACGAAATGTGAACCCAGAGTTATAAGATTTTCAAATCTTGAAAATTCGTCTTTTGTTGAAACGTTACATTACTCGATTGTTCCCTCTCCAATTCCTGTTTAACTAATGCACATGTTTGTACTTACCAGGATAAAGAAATTATTAAAGAATGGATAGTAAAAGAAGTAAAAATACCTTTAAACTTAAAATTAACATTACTAAATACTTCAACTGAAAAATAAAGAGAAAATGAAATGTGAAAAGAAATTTAATACCCCAGAATTGGCGTTCTAAGAAGTCGCAAAAAGTTGAGAAAATTATCAACGCTGCGAAAAATAATTCTTCAATGTCACAGTCATGTCATATAATTAAAAATTCTATTAAAATTATGATATGATATGTAAATAAGAGTGAAAAAGTGTCATGTGTTGAAGACGTTTTTACAAAGACGTGCCTCCAGACTAAGCAAAGTTTTTAGGTATTGAAATTGGATATTTGGGTGATGGTAAAAAAACGATTAGTAGCGATTACTTCTGTTTATTTCAAATTCGGGCATAGCATTGCAGAAAAGGCAGATTCGACAAGTGCTGATAAAATAACTGTATTTTACTACCCAAAGGCATAAAAAAGCAATGATAAATGAAGTCGGATATCCAACTAAGCAATACTATATATAAATACGTCCTTTTTATTCTGTATATAGCTGCATGGAAGAACATTTAACATACGTGTAGAGAATAAATTTCGGTTTTTATAGTTGCCAAAATTCAATTGACAATGATAGTTCCCAAACATTATGAGATAATTGTAATTTAAAAATGTATTTTAGTTCAGAAGATACAAAAATTAATCTTAAGCTAGTTTACATGTCATTTGAAAGGGAAATCCTAAAGATTTCGGAATATTTTCCCTTTTTGAAAGTTCTTTGGACATCATTATTACCCTACATTTTTCTAATCTAATAAGATTCATTTGATCACGTTTATAATAACCGATATTACACTTCAACGTAAATAATTTTTGGTTTGATATTAAAAATTGAATTTAGACCATATAGCACACTCAGTTTGTTTTAACTGATAAATCAAGAGAGAATCAAAAGTTTTAATGTTAACTATGAAAGGTGATCATTTAAACATCTGCATGATGCTATGAGATATAATAAACAGAGTACTTTTTAAAATTTTAAAAGAAACTCAGTAACAGTACTTTAGATGCAGTAAGCATCATCGGAAAATCTTGCATCAAGTCTCACAGAGACAGTTTTAAATGATGTCTGTTGGAAAAAACTTGCTTTTTTTTATTCATCATTGAGACTCAGGTTTCATCAGCAAATTTCGGCTGGCCTTGTCGGTTGAAGAGCCTCCTAGTTCCGAATACCCTTAACCTCCTTCGTTGTTGGACTGGAGATGGTAGCTTTAGATATAGTCTGTCTGGCATAATGATTAGTTGATATTTTCTGATGGGTGGAGCTTAGTATTTCCATTACACGCATTTCAGTACATGTATATTATTCTTAAAACAACACTACTGTCATTATTAATAAATCCATATTATTTAACAAATATTTTCATATTCACTGTACAACTTCTATTCAAAAGTTAAATCAATAAACATGTGTGTGAGTTTATAACAAGTCGTGTCAAAATTGAATCAATATTGAATTTTTTGGCTTGAATTTAATACTATTTTCTATAATGAAATAAAATTACTTATATTGCTCAGACGTGAATAATGCTATATACTTTACGGTATAATTGCTCTCCTCTCTCTCTTTTGATTTACAAAAGTTAAATAAATCTGAAGTTAAATAAATTTTGCTGACAAATGAATTATTTAAAAATTACATTTATTAAAAATATCACTTCAATTGTTTGGTTTAGTGTAAGCAAATTTTGTCATTTATTTCGAATTGATTATGCAAAAAAGCTCAAAATCAAATGCATGTTTTTGAAAATACAAAAATATATCTGTGTTCAAAATAAGTTATTTTGCTCTGATTAATTTACATTTATCCAAAATTGCAGATCAGGTCTTTTGCAACTATATTATTTGTTATTCAGAAATAATTCATCAAGAACATATTTATCGAACATTAGATATTTAAAATTTAGATTTAAACCGCTTTCCTTTCTGTGAAAGAGAATACTTCTAATTCACAGCTTGACTTTCTGAAAACTTTTCTTTATAGAAAACTGAAACTTTTGCAGTCCATTTTCGCGAAACGACTAGTGCCAGACACCAACAACGGTGATCGAGACTTAACATATTAAATGTTCAGACAAAAGTGATTATGGAACTAGACATCATAATGTGCAATATTAAGCAAGTGATTTAGGACAGCTATTTACTGCGCTAGTAACGGCTGACCATAACTGGAACTGTTAAAAAGGATTATCGGGTAATATTACGTTAGAAACATTACACGCGATAAAATGCTGTAGCTCAGAAGATTCATCCTTGTGAAGGATGAAACAAATGGCCATATACACATGCAGGGAATTAAACCCGGGAAACATCAAAAGTAACTTGATAACAGGAACAATGTATCTTCAGAGGTATTATGACAATATAGCGTTTTTAGAAAGAATAAGTACTTACGTAATACTTTATATATGTATATATATATATATACTCTAATATAAGTATATTTATTGTATTCATTGGCTTTTTTTAAACGCGTGAATTTTCTTTGATTAATTATGTTTTAAAAATGACATCTTAATTAGTTTTTAAATTTTGATTAATTTCTATTAATAAAATAAATATTTTAATCTGTTGGAGAAACATATAAAATGAATTTCAATAACAGTTAACGATATTATTATGGCCATGATGTGAAAAAATTATTTAAGCTTGTTGAATTATGATATTTCTATAGCTCTACCTCAAAAAGTGTATGTGTTGTATATTTTAATTTAGGCTAAACATTTATGCTATGCTATATTACCACGTAAACGCGTTAAGGGAAAGTACCAGTTTATTTTAATGTAATCATATGTTCATATGTATACATCAGCAGATTACCGAAATAAATGTATTTAAAAATTAAATCATGTGTTTCTTTAGTTTGCATTACTAAAGTTTTGATTACCTGTGTTATATATATATATATATATATATATATATATATATATATATATATATATATATATAGTTTTATTATCTAGTAATTTCTAATATATTTATATTATATATTGCATTATTTAAATCTTTATACATAGTATTTATATTTTTAACCTGATACTCTATAAAATGCAGTTCGATCACTTTTGAGATCTGTCAATATGACATTAAATTTTTAAGCAATAAAATTGTTAAATATATAATAACTTTTTTTTATTTTTTTATTTAGAATAAAAAAAATAAAGATTTCGAAAGTGTAAGTTTTCTACTAAAATGAGTCTTTTTGTTCTCTTGTTTGAAAAAGAAAGTTATCCTTCAAAGTAAATTAGATAAAACTATCGAAACAACGGATAAGATTTCAAGTCATAGTTTATTGAATGGCAGAAATTAACATTTAAAAAAGTTGTGCATTAATGTAAGCACTTTAGAAGCAACGCAAAGTCACTTGTATTCAAAACACCCAAACCAAAAAGAAGCTTAGATTATTGAAAAGCTAACTTAAGTATGAAATAAGTATATTTTTTTCAGGAAAGCTTAAAAGAAACTTTCTTTTGTTACACAAAATGAATTAGGTAATGAATGGCTAGTACCAGAGAAATTGCATTATAAAATTCGCTATTATTTAACTGTATCTTCATTTTTTTATATTGTTCTACGGATCCGATTTTTTTAGATCCCCAAAACAAAAAATTACCTATTTTTACTTATTTATTTCATCCAATCAGCAATTCAAGCTGAAGTATTAAGGCAGTTAAATTTCAAGATGAAATCAAAATGTACGAACAAAAAGTTTTAATCATTATATGTGTATGTTTGAATAAATAATATTTATGTAATATATAACTCTAAGATATTAAAATAATTTACAATATTTTCTATATAATTTTAATTAGTATTTAGTTTTTATATATATATATATATATTTTTTTTTTTTTTTTTTTTTTTTTTTTTTTTACTGTATTTTAACTTTTTACCTACAACAAAACATGTTGCATTCACTTGCATTAAATATAACAAATAAGTTTGACATACTCCAATATTTATGTTTGTATTAACATCATTTATGCCTCCTCTTTTATTTATTGTATGTTAGTTAAAATTAATGTTTGCAAATTTAGAAGTTGTATTCGTATTGAATTTATTGCTTTATGCTGTAAAATAGTCAGGATATAAACCGAGAGAAACATCATATTCCTAACACTATGATAGTTTTGACATCGAGTTGCAGAATTCCAAATGTTGCTGTAAAGCATCTATTAATACAAATGTATATCTGCTTCCTGTGGAGACTTTCTCTTACACAAATCAAAGTAATCGCATGATGCAAGGAAGGAAACCTGAAAAAAAGACAGGAATATGACATTCCAAACAGTTTTTACTGTTTGGAATTTCATATTACTAATACCATTATTGTTTTAATATTGCATATAACAGAGATCGAAATGCTACCGCAAGGTATTTTACTACCCATTTATAACTTCCTCCTGTTAATATATGAGGGAGATTATTCACATGATGCTAGGGAGGAAACATAACAATGTCCCAATAACTCATCTCACAAATGGCCATGAAAGTGGTAGAAGAGTAACATCAATTTCTTCGCATTTAACGTGGATAAGTGGTTATATTAAGGAGTATACGGTACAAGGTTCTATCTTAGCGACTGTTACACAGTGGTAGATGAATGATGCATTTGTGCGTTCAGCATACACATATTTCAGAGTGAGTGCTTGAAAGTTTGCAAGGTTTTCCTAGAAGGAAATTTATGTAATGAATATATAAAGCTTTATAATGGTTTTCAGCCATCATAAGCTGCCATTTAAGCATAGCCAAAACATACATCTCCCGTTGTTCAACTGTGATTGAATCCTGACCTGAGATCTTTAGCATTGATAAACTTCTCAAAACTTTAGTCTTGAGAAGACACTATGGGTGTAATGGTCTAGAGAAAAGTTTCTTCATCTTGTGGTGCCATCTATTGGAGGAATCTTACGACCAAGTCTTACTTGGCCGTAAGATTCTTTTGTTAAGTCTTTGTTAAACGAAAGATGCACAGTACTGACTTAAATTCGCATAGTTGTTAGTAGAACGAAGTTGGTTTGTCCAAGTGTCACATGTATCAACGATAAAAAAATGTTAGTCCTTGGTGAAGCCTAAGACTCACCGTTTACAAAATCAATACCCCGTTAAATTAGTTAAGTAATTCTTTCATAGTACAGCATATAGCTTAAAATCTGAAAACTGATGTTGAAAATCTCAGACCCCATGAAATATTTTTACAGATATTGCACAATTCACACATTGTACAAGCACCACTTCTAACAAGCGTACATACAATAGGCTAATGTTTAACATCCAGCTTTTGTTCTGAATGCCATTGATGTACTATAATTTTAAGCACATTTTTTTGCCTTGAACTAAAAATTATACAACAAAATTTGCAGTCATCTGCTAATTTGTTATTGTTTAGAGTAACAAGAGTTGACATTTGAATATGTGTTTATATATAATCACATTTTACAAAAATTAAGGATATTTATTTTAAAGGCAGCTTTTTGTGAAATTTAGAATTAAACGTGAATTTATAAAAATTATATTCTCAATAATATGTCTCCATAAATTATATTTATTTTCAATTTTAATCACTGATTTTAAAGAATATTATAAAACTTTGAAAAGGAAAATAATAACTTGACGATGACACATTAATGGTGTTTAAATGGATTATAGGTCTAAATTCTTTACTATATTGAAAATGTATTCACTACTTTTAACCATTATTTTATGATTCATAAAAACATTCAATATATTTTTCTCAATTAGTGCTATTATGAAATAATAGGCCATAAAATATTAGAAATACAGAATGCTATATTATTTACATAGGGAAAGTATTGGGAGTTTTTAAGTATGGAAAAACACACACACAAATATATATGTGTATATATATATATATATATATATATATATATATATATATATATATATATATATATATATATATATATATATATATATATATATATATATATATATATATATATTATATGTATGTATGTATATCAATTAACCTTATAAATATATTCATACGCTATTTCATTTATTTGAATAATTCATGCAGTATATACATGTATTTTACGAATAAAAAGTTCTTTAGAAAAATTTTATAAATAAACTATATTATAATAAAGTTTAGAATAGGTATTTTCCAATGAATTGAAAATTAATTCATAGTTGATGTGAATTGGAAATTAAATTCTATTTTTCAAACTTGAATATAAAAAAGAATATACATAAAATCCAATTAAGAAATTCCGTCATATTAAAATTCAAATATTTCGTGAATGGAATTTAATACATCAATTTGGAAAATCAATTAATCTGTTCTTGTGTTCCAAAATATTACGATTCAAGGATTTGAGAACCTGTTTATTAAATTCGAAAATCAATTACAAGTTATTAGAAAATCTGTGTGAACACTTCCTTCATGAAAGATATTTAAGAAATAACTATAGCGAAGGAGTTAAGAGGCGTTCCTACTGCATTATAAATTTTCTAATCAGCAACTCATTCTTGGTTCGGCTGTTGCCACTGTGCTTTAATGCAGACATAAAATTTGTTACCATTATATTTGGAAAGATTCATTTAATTTGTTTTAATTAAGATTAAATATATCGATACAGAAAACATTCCTTTTTTACCATCGATTTAGAAATAAGTATTCAATTTTATCAGTTTCTAAAAATATATTTTGAAATCCAATTTTTCCAGTTTTTTTTATAATTATGTTTGAAACGTTCTTCCAAATTTATAAACCTGCTTGGTTAATAGTGCCAACAAGATACATTAATTTTAAGTCAAATGTTTGTGTGGTAAAAAAATGTAACTAATGTATATTTTCTGTTTTACTTCTGAAAGGTAATACTTGATGTTTATTTACTTCTTTCCCCGCATATACTGCAACACCAATTAGCACCAAAGAAAATACAGCAAAAATAGTTTAGGAGATAAGAAGCTCGAAAAAGTCAATTGATTGAAATTACACACGTTCTCTTTTAAAGTGTGGATAAGTACAAAATGATTCGTTAATGAAGCTATCATAGCTCAATTTAACCACATGGCTAAGAATCAAAGATAATTAGGATGCAATATAAAGGTAAGACATTTCAAATTTCTCACATATTATCAAACTACTTTTAGTATAACAAAAGGTAGTGTATCATAGCTGATTGACATAAACCACACATGTTTGATTGGTGATAAATGAGGAGCCCAAACAGACACAATAAGTAATTCAATCTGATAAATAATGAGAAATCTTAAATATTAAGTGGCATGCATTTTCGTACGAATAAATGTACAATATCGTGTTGAAATATAGCTGATGTCTAGTGTTGAATGCATAAGAGGACCATGAGATTTAACACTTAAAAAATGTTGAACAATCGTACTAGAGAAATAATAGAGGGAAATCCTTAAAATACTATTTTAAACTATATATATTTTACAAAGTACAAAATCAAGCTGCAATGCCTAAAGCTCTATTTATACAGTATATCATCATTAAGTCTCCATTCTCAAAACAGTTCATTTAGGGTTTAGTCAGTAAAAATTATATTTTTTCATGGCTTAGTTCACGATTTTTGTTCATTGCATTTGGGGCGGTGTGATCGCTTATAGCTTTCAACGATAAATGCAATGAGAAATTGTGGTGTTATTGGCATATCATTCATCAAAATAGACATCGAATGATATAACAAGAAACAGAATGATGTCTAGCAGATTCAATCTATTGTAATAGGAATCGTGATCTAGATGAGAATTTCATCCCAGACATATGCAAAATAGACATTTAGTGATCCACTATTTATTCCTAGAAATTACAGATTCACGTCTCAGTTCCTTGGTGTCCATCACCAACTTCAATGAACCCGCAATATCTATATTATATGTTTATATTATTCTCTCTCCGTCAAATTCAGAAATTTTCTCGAAAGACAATGGATAATTTCAACAGAGGCATAATTACTTAGTTTATGTGCGAATATCGGTATTTAATTTCCCGTTACACAACGTTACATGACACTGTAGTCCCCCGTGATGTAGATATGCACTGTTCTAAACATAAAATATATGCATAATCTATACTGTTATAAAATGAATTTTCATTATTTGCATACCTTCTTCATGCCGTTGCATTTTGGATAATAGGAACATAAATAATTCATTTTTGTTTTTGTGTCTGATAATGACTGTAAGAGTAAATTTGAATTTGATTAAAGGAACCACAATTAAATAGCTTTGTTCCAAATGTAGGGTAGTTGCCATAAAATATATGATAGTTATATTTTTGAACATACAAAAATGTAGTTAAAATTATATGTATTTTGTGAGGAAACAATCAGTTATTACTTCGAATAATATTATCAGTTATTATATATATATATATATATATATATATATATATATATATATATATATATATATATATATATATATATATATATATATATATATATATATATATATATATATATATATATATATATATATATATATATATATATATATATATATATATATATATATATATATATATATATATATATATATATATATATAAATATATATATATATATATATATATAATATATATTATATATATATTATATATATATATATATTAATATATATATATATTAATCACTATTTATATATATATATGTGCTTAGAATATTGAACTTTACGTGTTATAATCGGAATTATGAAATCAATAATAAATATTGATACATATGTATGAAACATAATAATAAATGAGTAGGAAACTTATTTAATCTTATATGAATACAACTTAGTAATAGTGAATTAATTACAAAACTTTGTAATATGATAGATGAAACATCAATTTCCTTATCTCCAGCTAAAGCAAAAATTATTTTGAGTGCAATTGTGAGGTAATGTTTACTCAGTTTATATAGATGAACAGATAAATAAATATAGAACTTCCTAAAGAAAAGGGGAGCTTACACTTTCTTAACTTAAAACTTATATTTTCTAGAAACTTTGAACAGAGAAAACGTAAAACCCTTTTATCTCATTTTTAGATTTACCATATCAAAAATGTCGATTTATATGATTTGGATGGAAAGTGTGCCAATTTATGTTGTGTTTCAATGATGTTATTTTAATGTAATGCTTATCTGGGGAAAAATTGTTCTGCTGAAAAGTTAGAAGGAAACTGCTTTACAAAGGACCATTTTGTTCTTAAGGTATGAGATAATTCATAATTAATTAGTTTAATCTGACTCATTGTCGACTAGTTATTTTGGCTTATTTGCTTTATTAAACTAAGACTCAACATGTATATATATATATATATATATATATATATATATATATATATATATATATATATATATATATATATATATATATATATATATATATATATATATATATATATATATATATATATATATATATATATATATATATATATATATATATAATACTTAATTTTTGCATATTTATAAGATATTTGTGAATAAAATTTCCATATTTCATGATATTGCTCTTATGTTCCAAAATTTTTATAAAAAGGAATATATGTAAATGATCAAACTTCTAACTCAGATGTCTTAGTTAATAATTAAGGCTAAAGTTCTTACTCATTTAATGAGAGGTTTACAATTTTACATGAATTTGAGAATAGTTTTAAAAATAAAAGCATGCTTGTAAATATGCAGTAACTTAAATCCTGCATCGGATCTCGTTTCATATTAATAATTAATGCTCATGTCCATTTTTATTGAATCTTTGTAGCCCTAGTATCTACGATGAATGGATTTACGAGTAAATAAAGTAGTTAAATGTTCATCAGAAAAAATGTGAAAAGAAAATTTCCCTGTTTTGAAGATTTACTTCTGTATCATGATAATGAACTCTAGGTTTTAGCATTTTTTATTTTTTTTATTTTTGTCTTGTGCCAGCTAGGCTGGTAAATTATTGTGCGCTACTCCACTTTTTCATACTGAACAATATTTGGTGTGGAGTCCGACTGCTTCAGAACACACATGCCATACGGACCCGTTTATAGAGTAGGCAACCATTCACACTTCATTCATACATAGAAAGGACTAAGACAGGATAGATAGAGAGAGAAAGTGCATCCATGCCCGAACTGGGATTCGAATCCTCTATCAGTAGTCAAGCACTCTGCCCTCAAGAAACAGCGGTCGGCTCTAGTATTTTGTGAGAAACTAGAATGGAACTCTGTGAGGAAAAAAATTGATTTATTGGAAATAAAATGTGTAAGCAATTTACATTATTTTGAGAAAATTGTTATTATAATGTTAATAACTCATATACTTAATACTCTTTCTATACTTAATTATTTTATATATAATTTATTCATAATTTTAATTCCAAACAAAATTTTCTTTTAAAAAAATTAAGAAAAAATATTGTTAGTTATAAAAACCAAACTATGAACACAGAGGTTCTATAAATGTGAGTGAAATTTATCCTAGATAAGACATTAAAAAACGACTTTTCAGCAGTTTTTCAAAGGCTAGTTGAAATTATACATAGAATGGGTATTGGGAATAAGACAAATTAATATCTTACACACACTTACTTAATCAGTTTTTTTTTAAAGTAACTGCTTAATTTAATTTCTCTTGTATCTTTTACGCATACGCAGGGAAACATTCCATGAAACGCTAAGATAATTATTTAGTTGAAAAAAAAATCATTTCCTTTATTTTGAAAGAAACACTATATAAAAATGCGTCTTTTTTTAAATGTATATTTGAGTTAAAATTTGTGTTGTTATTAGTAAGTATTATTTGTAATGAAAGAAAATCATTTGAAGTTAACTTATTTCTTTTTAAAAAATTAAAAATAAAAATCTTACTATATGTTTTCAGTAAGAAAATTTTACTTCCTGTTTTTCTGTTTTTATAAAAGTAAAAAAATATTGAATTCCATACACAAACTTGTGCTAAAATTTTTTCAAACTAAAGCAAATATACAAAAAAGTAAGACTTAAGGGACCAAATGAAGCCCTTCATGTGTCAGTTAAAATCTCTTTTGAAGTTTTATCTTCCCGTGTTTACCAAGCTTCAGATTCAATACAAAATAAGATACACTTGTTTATTCTTATGCAAAAGGAGACACCATGTGTAGGGCACATAAAATATTAAACATTGTTTTGAATTTCAGGATCATGTCTTCTATACAATTTAGAAACTTGTATCTGCTTCTAGTTTAAAAAAAAATGTCATCTTCAAATTGAACATACTGATTTGAAGCTTGACATATTTTTATGAGATAAATCTTATATGATTTTGATAGTTTTTAAAATATATTTAAATTTCTTCATTTATTTTAAAACTTACAATTTGATTTTAAAATTAGAAAGAAACTAAGCAGTATTTGAATTATAACATTTTCTATTTTAATATATTTCAAAAATGTTTAGCGAATTCCCTTATTGTGTATTAATAACCGGTAAAATACTTAAAGGGTAAACATTATAAAACCTGCCTAAAATTTAAGCGATATAAACAGATTTAATCCAGATGAATTCAATAAAAGAACTGGTTTCATTGAAAACCTTTTATAATTTCTGTATTTAAAACATTTTAAATATCAAATTAAATAATTGTACTTTAAAATAATATATGTGCATATATATATATATATATATATATATATATATATATATATATATATATATATATGTATCGAATAAAAAATATATTCTTTATAATTTTTTAATAAGTATTTATGATGCATTCATAAAAATGAAAACACATGTAAAAATATTTTAAATTTAAGATTAAGTTTAAACCAAGAAAAAATATCTCCTAGCATATTTTAAATATGAATATCGTGTTTATAATCAATACATTTTCAATAAAACCACCTAGCTGTAGATCCAAAAATTGAAATTATTTTTATATGATATGTGCTTCAAAATTATAACCGAAAATGCATTCATACGGTTACAATAAAAACAATATCTGTAATTTTATTGTAACAAATAATAAGTTAAATTTCTTGTGTGTGTGTGTGTGTGTGTGGATTCATTTCTTTTACATTTAATTGGCTTTTCAATAAGTCCACTTTGTTAATGTGCTTAATAATGATAGATGTGAATTATTAGAACTAAATTACTTTCCTTTTATAGAAACAAAATAAGGAATAAACTTGGAAACAAAATGTGTATAAGTTCTTGTAGTGTAACAGAATTTAAATATATTTTGAGCTTTCTAGATTCATTTCTGCTTGTCAGTTTGCGCAAGTTTGATGAGTTAATTGTTATGAATACAGGAATACAATGTAATGCTTGTGATAAGCGGTGAAAATTATGCTACGGTCAAAAGAAAATTATCTTTAAGCACTTCGGAACGGAGCACACCAACCGCACGCAAGTCTTCACTTATTATCACCCTTTTAAATCTCGTCATGCAATACGATTCCGATTCTCCATCTAGCTCTTATCGATTTCAACGTATTATATATATTGGCTCATATAAGGGGCGGGGATCATCTTAATGGTGCGCCCATCTAATGTAGAATGGGCGGAAAAAGAGCAAGCCTCTTTTAACACAGTGGAGAAGCTTTGGATAACAAAGCGAAAATCGACTCTTGTCACACTATGGGTGTAACTATTGGCGAATTTTTTGGCGAAACAAGCGTAACGAGCAAAAATTCCTGGATTAATTGAAGTAGATAGATCAAATTAACTGTGATAGGAAGTAATACATCATAAAAGTAATGCTTTATCTCATAGCAGTTAAATAAATAACAAAATAATATACTTTACGATAAATATCTGGATTTACTATAACTTTATCTGTATCATTATATTGCTATTGAGTAAATCTTGGATTTTTCAAGATAGTGCTAAATAAATGTCTTCAAATGTTGTTATTTTTCAATTATTGAACTCTAACGGCTTTAATTTAAAAGATATTAAAAATTGCCTTGAATTAGCTGTTCCTTATAATTAATTGTTTTTTTATAACATTACTTAATCAGCTGTACTCAAATTAATGTACAAAATAACTTTAATATAATAGTAGTTTTCTGATTCTAAATTATTGTAAGAATTGAAAAATAAAATAGTTATAACTAAAATTGGTTTAAACATACATAGAAAATTATAAATAAAATTAATTATAATTTTTTTAACAAATAATTTAAATGTTAAAATTATATATGTATATATATATATATATATATATATATATATATATATATATATATATATATATATATATATATGTATATATATATATATATATATATATATATCTGTGTGTGTATGTGTGTTCTTCGTTAATAAATTATATTCTTAGTATTTATGATGCATTCATAATATATTAGATAATGTCAATTTATAAATTTATATCACAATTCCAAATTAAAAAATGAATATATATATATATATATATATATATATATATATATATATATATATATATATATATATATATATATATATATATATATATATATATATATATATATATATATATATATATATATATATATATATATATATAAGTATTTTAGTTACTTATTTTCGGGAACGAAGGTTTTCATTAAGAATGTTTCACAACTATTTTCAAGTAATTCAAGTAATCCACATTCTATAGGAAAACTTCTATCTCTTAGACATCAGTTACGAGGAAAATCAAACGCAAATCAAAATATTCTTCCACATCGTTTTTAAACAAATGTCTTTGTTATAAATAATCATTTTGATTAAATGCTAGTTATAAATAGCTCAAATAACATGTTCTTATTCCAAGAAATCAGTTTTAGAAAAAGAAGAAATGTTATGTAGAATATATAGGCGAGTAATTCTGTACAACTTATAAGGATGTCAAAATAAGTATGGTTTCGATATGTATTCAACTGTTCTTACAATATGATTTGTAGAACAATTCATTACTGTGTAATAAATTTATTAATTGACAAGTTAAAAATTCCTGCTGAATGTTTTTTGTTATATATATATATATATATATATATATATATATATATATATATATATATATATATATATATATATATATATATATATATATATATATATAAAAGGCAAGACGATAGAGACAGAAACAAACAATAAGTGATATGTATTTTGAAATAATATGCAAAATTCATAGAAATCATTCGGCCTTTATTGAAAATAGATTAGTGTCATCGTGAGCAGCACATAATCTACGTAACGTTTTTCGTACCGTAGCTTAACGTAATACGTAACGTATCTTTCATAGTGCTGTAAATACGAGTTACTGGAAATACGAAGTTAATGGAAATTAGTAAATACTGGAATCATACCCAATGGCGCCACAAACCACATTGGTTCGCTATGAGGCTTTTCTCAATTTTTGCAGGTCTGGAGCTTCCTCCACGTCGACACCATACTCATATGGGATGAATATCATTGAAGAATCAAAAGTGTGACTCATTTGAAGTGACTCATCATCATTAATTTATCACGAAATATTTAATTGACTTAATATCTTAAGAAATTTTGTTATTTAAAGCAAATATTTTTTTATTCCACACTGCTTTAAATTGACTTTTAATAATTCTTTATTAAATATAATCCCATTTCTTAATTTTTAATTAAATAAAATGCTATAAAAATTTTAAACCTTTTAGATACATTATTATATTGTATAAAATAGTTTCTTATTCAGTAAAATCAATAATATTTCTTTTTATTTCTGAAAAAATGTTATATTAAGAGAACTTCACTCATTAAGTAACTTAAATATTGAGAGCATACTACCAGTTATTTAAATAATTATTTATTTTAATATTGTTGTCGTTAACATTTAAGCAAGACTTATAAAATTATTAGTTGATTAATGTAGATAATGTGTAAAATGTATTTTAAATTAATATATATATATATATATATATATATATATATATATATATATATATATATATATATATATATATATATATGTGTGTGTGTGTGTGTGTGTGTGTGTGTGTGTGTGTGTGTGTGTGTGTGTATGTGATGCGTGTGTGTGTGTATGCATGATGCGTGATGTGTGTGTGTATGCAGGATGCGTGTGTGTGGTGCATGTGTGTGTGTGTGTGGTGTATGTGTGTGTGTGAATATATATAATTTTACTTTACTCTCACATACTATAAATATATTATAACTTTCAAAGCTATTTAAACATAAAATAAATGTTAGAAAAACAAATTTTAAGTACAAAATCAAAAAAGATTAAATTACCTGACATGCAAATTGATTCACATCAATAAACTGAGCTAAAAATGACATTGCATTTTTTCGTACATTACTTGCTTTATCTTTCAAACGTTTTGACACTAATTTTCCAAAATGATAAAGTTCAATAGACGTTAAAGCCTTCTCACTTAAAAGTAATTTCAAAGTTTGAATAGCTTTACTTCGAACAAATGAATTCACATCTAACAGATGAGCCTGAAAATAAAGAAGAGATATTAACAAACTACTTTAAAGACGATCCGGTGAAACAAAGTTGTTCATATTGGTGTAATTCGGTACCATTCCAGACTTTGGTTTCTATGATAAGGGTTTATTGTAAGTCTTCTTAATGGATGCCATGAGCGAACACCATTGACAACCAATCGAGGGCAAATGGTTCTGCTTAATATGTCAGCATATAGGGTTTCTTGCATATGCTCCAGTATTTCTTTAGGCCTACTTTGAGGGGTCTCTACCACCTCCCATCGGATGCGTCAATCCACGTATGCAAAACTCACTCTGGCTGCACTGGCACCTCGAAACATTCAACAGTTTCCCGTTCCAACCATTTTTGCTATAGCCGGTGTAGTGTGGACGCGTCCATGTGCCACTAAGTTGCGATTTGTCATAAAGCACACTCTGCTCTTCTCAGTCCAATAGCCATACACCCTTTAAACCTTGTTTCTTCTCGTATAGGAGCTGAAAAGCTCCGCATTTCACTTGATTTGTGTAACTCATTAAGTTGAGTCTTTCCTAAAATTTGCATAATTTTCATGTCACACATTTTTTGTGTTGCATTTTCAATGTCGAACAATGTATAAGTATATGTGCATGTGTGTGTGTGTATCATGAAATACAGAAAAAATGTTAATTACTTTTATATTAGAACTACGTCATACTCGTTATTGAACCAAAGAACACGAACACATGTCAGATAAGTACATAATATATTTAATAAATAAATAAAAAACTCACAACATGAAAATTTTTAAAAAAGATATCAAATGTACTGTGTTTTTCATTTATGACTTTGATCACCAGCATACTTCCACGCTCACAGACCAGGGCTGTCCACTTCTGAGTGAGAAGCAGCTGAGGAAAGCTGGGAGTCTTCGTTATATTTGTTTGCAATGTTGAAGCAGAAGGCCTCCATTACTTGCCCTGATAGAACCGGAGGTAACATGTGTTTTAAATGACTTTTTAATTAGCATTATTAAACCATATGCAACCGTTTTTTGTGAAGATTACGAATGCATTTTTATATCGATATTTGAACTCATTATTTTTAGATAATTGGAAAAACATTCTAAACAACCATATTACCTTGGTCTGATTTATGGCTGCATTGATTATATTGCCTATTTTTTTCTGTTTCGATGCTGTTTTTTACAATAGGATTATAGGCTGGTTTATGTGAAGAGTTATAAGTATGCATAATGCGATCAAGCTTTAACAATGTATAAGAGTCCCGCATTTTTCTACATAAAGTTAATCACAACGCATGGGTTGAGGAGCTCTTAATAAAGAACGTAGTATTACATCTGCCCAAAAGAATCCTATAATAAAAATATGCTTACATTTGAGCGACACGCTACATTTTTTTTCTTTTTATTACAGCTATTGGCAAAACAAGTTCAATTGTGTTAGAAAAAAAGATTGCGAATATTGTATTGAGTTACTCCACATAGACTAATGGTTGAAAAACCAAGGTAGTGCTTTTTAATACGAATACGTAAAATTAATTCTAAATTAAAATAAATGTCAACGAATTTTCATTAGAATATTTAAAGGAACAAAATAGCATATCTGTTTAATAATTTTAGTTATGTGTGTTTTGTTTTAAAAAATGCACAATAACACATTATTTCATAAACACTATGACATAGCCAACATAAAAGTTGCTAATTTCGTCAATTTAGTTAAAGTATACCTTATATAATCATCGAAACATAATTTTTTTAAAGGAACTGGATCAAATTTTATGATATATTTTACTTATTTGGATAAAGCAGGATGACTCGATGCGATTGTGTACCTTCCAGCAAACCTCTGAAAATATTTAGGCTTTATCATCTTACGTTTATTATTTTTTTAATTAACACTGTAAAATCAAAGTCGCAAATTTTATACCTGGATTAGACAAACGCATTGTGTAAATACCTGAAATAAAGAAAATTTCTAATGTCATTTTATTGATAAATCAGTCATGGGTTTGATTGCATTTAATTTTAAATTCCTCGATCTTCATAATTTTAATTGACATTTTTATATATATTAAATATATTTCATAGAAATAGTTTAAATTTGAGACACCCTTCATTAAGATATCAATGTAAGGGGTTTTAAATAATTCTTCACATTTTTTTTAAAGTTAGAGCAATTTGTTAAGGAACTATATGTTTTTCTGAAAACAGTGTCATCCACTACAGGTCCATATGATCGACAAATAAATTAGATAAAATTAAATCAGTGAGACAAAGTATGTGTTTTCGCCAATAATATCAGTTATAAAAGCTAAATTTTTTAAAAACATATAATTTAAATGCACACGCATTGTCAAATGAATTAAAATCCAAGATTATTGTCTTATTGGATCACCTTTTACATGCATATCTATTTTTATTCGTTTTGGCATCGAGTCCACTTGCTTCTGCAATTCCTCTAAGACATATACCATATATCTTGAATGGGTTTATGTTCCGGAATCTGTCATAGCTGGGGAACGCATTGGAAATTTAAAGGATTTCCTTCAAACAAATTTTCAACACTTTTGATATGATATATAGTTACAGGGTAGTCCATGAACTACCCGTTACTATCGGAGTCAAAAAGCTATATTGTAAGGTGCACTTAATCTGCCGCTGTATCCAGCTATCTTATGGCTGTATCCTTAATCCATACGATTTTAAAAAACACAAGGGCAGTAATTCATTGATAGCAGAATTATGCTGCATATCACGATATTTTAACCAAATCCTTAAACAGTGTGAGCAATGCAAGATGGGATCATTGCTTTTGGGTCAACATTGCATTACTCAGGCAGAATTTTAGTATTAAAATTTGATGTAAATAAGTACAAAATAGGGTGTATTGCGATTTATAGCAATTTGGAAAAAGAGATATTTAGTATATTTCTTCTCAAAACTAATCCAAATTATTTTTCTGGCAGAAATGATTAATTTCTCGCCCGATTATGCATTCCTATCTTCTGCATTTATCTGACGATGATTCAAGCTTGAATCTGATGAGAAGAATTTTGCTTGACAAATTTTGTCATTTGAGAATAAAATTCTAGTCTACTATTCCAGCTGTAGTCTAGTAGTCTAATTGTAGTCTACTATTCTTGATGAATGCTTGTCTACTAGACTATGTTCAGATCTATCATTCATTTTGTCTGAGACGATACTAAACATGTGAAATGCTAAGACTGCAGCTTCGTATTTTAGACGAGAGGTTTATGTTCCAATCCCAACTTTTGAAAACTTCAGTGGTGATTACTTTGAAGAGCTGTGAGAATTTTCGGTTTTGAAATTGAGACCTGTATTTAATAGGTTCACCTGAATAATTCCATTTTCAAATGATGAATGATCTATCGTTTCGAAATTTTTCTTCATTCATCGAGAGATGTGCTTGCACATTTTACTTGAGCCAGCATATTAGTGACGTCATCACACGTTATAAACAAAATTGCTAAGTTCACATCTAGCTACAGTAATTGCAAATTTGAAGTGTTTCTAACACGTTGAACAGTGAATGCAGAATAAATAAGGGACTGTGACTTTCCTTATCAGAAATAAAACCTAGATTTCGAGGGAAATCATGAATTGCAATTTTTATTGTTTACTTAGCTTTAAAGAAAACGCATTTTTACATAATGAACTCAAGACATAAGGACTTGCTAGTTAAAAACAAATCCAAGGAAATTAGATATAATTTAGTTACATTTTGTTACAAAGGAATCAAAAATTAAAGTTTTGAACTTTCGCATACACGTACCGATAAACTGACGATCAACATATTATATATTTAGAAAAATGGAAGCTTATTAGTCGTAATTTCAAAAATAGTATTAAAAATAAATTTAAAATGTTGGTGTAAGCAAGACATTAGTCTTAAGATTTAAAAGAGATTGTGTGTGTGTGTGTGCGTGTGTGCGTGGTGTGTGTGTATGCGTGTGTGCGTGGTGTGTGTTTGTCTGTGTGTGTGTGTGCGTGTGTTCGTGTTGTGTGTTTATCTGTGTGTGTGTGTGTGCGTGTGTGCGTGGTGTGTGTGCGTGGTGTGTGTTTGTGTGTGCGTGTGTGCGTGGTGTGTGTGCGTGGTGTGTGTGCGTGGTGTGTGTTTGTGTGTGTGTTTATCAGTATTGCAATTATTAATTTAAAATTCTATCAATAAATGAAATTTTTAGAAATTTTAATCGTTCTTGAAGATTTAAACTAAGCAAAACATCAAGTGGATGTGTTGCTTTTTTCATTTTGCTTATGTTATGTTCTGTTGTCAACCTATTAATGGCTTGAATGAAAGGAAAATGTATTCTCAAACCGATGCCCTGGTCCTTATAAAAGAAATCATTCCATTAACAAAATGAACTTCGACACTATTTGCAGACATTTGATGGTGAACTTCGCTTTGTTTGATGATCCTCTAAGAATTCGGTTTGAAATCAGGAAGCAATTTCGTCAACAAATTGTCTCAATAATACTTTGCAATTAGTTATGAGTGACGTAGATGAAATATTATCTGACGTCATGAATATTTTAAACCAATGAGGATTGTAATAAAGTGATGTTGTCATAATCACAACGGAAATGAAAGAAACACTCACAATTTATAATTAAAAAATGTATTCATTTTTTGAAAAATAAATTCGATGTAAAAGTAATGAAAGAATACTTGATTCAATGCCCCAACATTTATTTTCTTAAAATTAAATACAACACCTAAAAGAAAAGAACACTTTTAAAATGGATAAAAATCATATGCTGTTCTTTATGAAGTAAGCATATTTCTTGAACATTCAGGACAATGGCATAAGAAATTTTTCATTACGAACAAGTCAGCATTATTTGCTTTTAAAATAGCTAGAGAATCATTGTAATGAAAATTGAGTAAGAAATTGTAGTTTGTGTTATAAGTTAGATGTAAAGTATTATTATGAAATGCAATTCCTTGCTCACGTTCGCACTTTCGATAAAATTTCCTCGAAACATAGAAAATGTATTTTGCTAATGTATTTCTATTATATGTATTGAAGACTAATTCAAAAGGAAGGAAGAATAAAAATGTTACAATAAAATAGAATAAAGTTAAAAAAATATTTGACGAGATACTTAATTCAATATTAAATTCTTAAATAATTAAATTTTAAACATACAAACATTTGGTAATTTTCATAAAAATGTCGTGATTTAAAACAAATTGGGAAAACTAAATAAAATAAATACTATGTTAGTGGCCGAAATATTATATGATCACATATATTTTGAAGAATTATTCACTATGATACAATGAATTCTATTTTTATAATTCAAAAGTTATAGCATTCAACACTCGAAATTATTCAAAAGCTAGTTTTGTTTTTAGCAAGTTTCGCAATGAGGCTGGAAAAAACAGAAATATCTCAGTCAATGGTTGAAAAAAGAAAAAAGTGAAAAACCCTTTCATCCAAATGACCTTTGGACAGCTTGGATGATCATTAGAAAAATACAGGGGAAAAAATTAGCTTACACAGCTACAACAACAAGAGAAAACACTACCCACGTTTCAGGATTAAGTTTTCGCAGGTTAATCTCCCTAAGCGGTCTCTCGGCTCTTTACACAGATTGGAAGCTTTTAGTCAGTCAGCTGGAGAGATTGTGCGGAAAATCAAAGATGCGCTTTATCAATGTTGGAGAAAAAAGAAAACATCGCTACGCATAGTAATTACTAAATATTTGCTTCTTTTTACAGATAAAAATTCTTATGTAAATAAAATATACTTAGAAAGCTTTTCAAATTCATAGGTGTTTCTCATTCATATATACTACATTAATATTACATTTTTGTTAAAAATAGTCATCTAATAGATTAATGTAACCAAAATAATGTAAGTTATTTAGATAATGTATACTGAAATAATTACAATAATATCTTTATTTGAAGTGCAATCCGTGAAAAATTATGATACAAAAAATGTAAAATCAATCTTTATAATATTGTTACTTATAATACTTGGTCAAACAAAGTTCGTTATATCCTTGGCTATGCAAATTTAAGTCTGTAATTTTCATGTTCCGTTTTGCCAGTTCTTCTAGAAGGTGAAAGTGAGACTTATGCTTTAATATACCTTACCGGGATTCAAACTCGGATAGGGAGATACTGTGTTCGTATCTAGGTTTGGTGAAGAATATACATTCTCTCTCCTCTCGTTGTCCTTTTATCCTTTTATTAAATGAATGATTTGTAAACATTTGCCTACCCTATAAATGAATACCTATGGCATGCCTGTCCTTAGTTAGTCGGGCTGTTGACCAAATTAGAAGTGCACCGAATATATATTTCCAGCCTATCTCGCACAAGATAATAACTATATAATATATATATATATATATATACATATATATATATATATATAATTATTCAAAAGGTTTAATCAATCTTGATTATTAAAATAATCAATGCGTTTTAAAATCTGAAATATTTAATATCAAAAATTTTTAGGCAATGTCTTAAAAAGTAAACAGAATGGTAATATTAAAGGTCAATAAACATTTTATCAATTTGTATCATATTATTTCAAATGTATTCCAATAATTTGATACATATATATATATATATAAATTAGGAGAATATATATATATATATATATATATATATATATATATATATATATATATATATATATATATATATATATAAATTAGGAGAATATATATATATATATATATATATATATATAAATGTCAGCAAAAAATCGAAGGGACAGTATAAAGATTTTTGTGATTAAATCTTGAAGGCAGGAGAACTGTTTCCCTGAAAGAACTGTTTTCTCAAGGAAACCATAAATCAGGCTTAGTTTGTTACAACTTCCAAAAAAATAAATATACCTTTCTTATTTGTTTGGTAATGGAATCTATTGATACATGGACAGCGCACACATCCAATCGAGTTCAGTGGAAGAAAATAGAACAGACTGTTTGTCCCTCTGCATCTGTCAGAAGAAGTTATGAGATCACGGCTTTTGCACCGAAAACACAATATCTCATCCCATAGTTTGCCAGCGAAAGTGTATTTTATCGATTTTCTTAATCAATATACACTCTCAGCAAGAAAAGCACTATGACCAAAGAGAGATCAAACAAGTTTTTTTCAGAATAAATCAACATAGCTTGATCCCATTCAAACATTCTGCCTCGGTCTTCAGTGAGTCGAAGCTCCTGGCGACGGGAAAGTAATTTACTTTGTATTATGTTTTTATTTAAAGCTGCTTTCATACAAAGTAAAAAAAACATTAGCTTTTATGCCTGAACATATATTTAAAAATGTGTCTTTTTTATTGAAAAAAAGTTCTTATATTTCTCAGATATTGGCTGGCGGTTGAAAGTTCTGATAAAAAACTCACGCGCTTGCATGTATTTTTAATAGAATACACCACTATTTCTCGAAATGTAATATGCAAAGAATAAGGTATCTATATTATTATTTTAAAAGGTTCACACACACACACACACACACACACACAGGAGGAAGTAATGCTGCTTTTAAGTAAAAATAACTTACATTTAGAGAGAAATCAAATTTCTTGCTTTATGTGTTTTTCCTTTCCATTTTAGTAAAATATTACAACAGTATATAAACACATTTTTTACACTTACACTAAGCACATTTTTGAGAATTTTATAAATAGATTATACGGTGAAAAAATATTCATTTTAGGGAAACTTGCCTTAGGCATGACAAACAGTAATTGTGTGTGAAAAGTTAAAACTAAATAACAAAAACAACGAACAACGACACAAAATAACAAAACAACGATTTATATAAAAGTATATATATATATATAACATATATAATTATAAATGTATTTAAATCTTAGTAGATATAATAATACAGTATAATAGATATAATCTTATAAATTTGTTTTTAATGCACTTTATATTTTGGAAAACATATTTGTACCCACATATATATATACATATTTATATAAGAGGGTTACTCTGAAATTTTTGAGATACGTACAGACAAGAATTTAAAAATTAAAAATAAAGGTTTAATTTTAAAATACAAAGTATTTTAATACAGAAGACGACTTTTTACTGACTTATTTCAACTTGTTTAGCGTAGAATAAATTTTAAACAGAAGAGAAAAGGGAGTTGACATGATGACACTTTCGCGCTATTATTTTCTACGATTTTAAAGTAGGATTAAATCAAGAAGAATGCGTTCAACGGTTGCAGCTAGCATTTAGTGATGACTCTCCAGTTCGTGCTACTGTATTCACATGGCTTAGAGAATTTAGAAGAGGTCGCAATTTTCTTAAGGATGAAGAAAACACAGGAAGGCTGACGTCGACAGTAATCCCGGAAAATGTGTATACCATACGAAAAATGCTTATGGATGATAATCGCTGTATCTATTAAATGATACAGAAGGAACATAATATTGGATCCGCAGCCATACACAAAATCATTCATGAAGAATTACATCTTAAAAAAGTAGTTTGCCGCTGGGTTTCCCGTAATCTAACTGATCACCAAAGAGAGGAGCGTGTCAGAATCAGTAAAGAAACTCTTAAATTGTTAAATCATGGTGTACACCGCATCATTTCTAAAATTGTACATATTTATATAAGAGGGTTACTCTGAAATTTTTGAGATACGCACAGACAAGAATTTAAAAATTAAAAATAAAGGTTTAATTTTAAAATACAAAGTATTTTAATACAGAAGACGACTTTTTACTGACTTATTTCAACTTGTATAACGTAGAATAAATTTTAAACAGAAGAGAAAAGGGAGTTGACATGATGACACTTTCGCGCTATTATACTGTTATCGCGCTATTATACTGTTATCGCGCTATTATTCGCGCTATCATACCGTTTTTTGACGTTCCAACACGTCCAGAAAGCAAAGTATGGGTCTTTGAAGATGATCCCATGACGACAAGGGTGAAAAAACAACGCTCTCTGAAAAAAGTGATGTATGCCGTTTTCTTCAGAAGTACGAAATTAGTCAAAGCCATCAAGTTGGAAGGACGGAAGACAGTAACAGCAAACTGGTGTACAACTAAATATCTTCCAGAAATTCTACAAGAACTGAAAGTTAGGGGACTTATGGTTCACAATGACAATGCATCTTCACATACAGCCGGATTAACAATGGAGTTTCTTAAACAAAAACAAATTAAAGTGATCGAACATCCACTGTATTCACCTCATCTAGCTATGTGCGACTTTTGGTTATTCTTTAATCTAAAAAAGAAATTACGTGGACGTCGTTTTCATTCAATAGAAGAGATTGATGTGGCTATAAGTACATTTTTTCATGTATTCTAAGAAATGAAAATCTTGATGCATTTAATCTGTTGAAAATTCGTCTACAAAAGTGCATTGATGCTGGAGGAGACTACTTTGAACATACCTAAAATTTTGTAAGTATAACAAGAATATGTAAAAACATTTATGTTTAGCAATACATTCCGGGCATATGCAGCTAAAATTGAATTACTAAAATATATTTCATTATATATAATCAAATATTAGGTGAAGAAGAGTACGGTTAAAATACAATGAAAATACCAAATGGAGAATAATATAGTGAAAATACCAAATGGAAAACAATACATTAAAAATAAAAAAATATTGTAAATAGTTGGAGATATTTTCAATATATACCCTAAAATTTCAAAGAAAATAAAAAATAATACATTGAAAATACGAAATATAATAGACAGTTGGAAAAATATTTAATATATATTTTAAAATTTCAAAGGAAAATATAAAATGGAACGAACTATAAATGGCAGCTGCGTCAGTGGGTGTTGACCACATTTCATTTATACCCATTTTATATATCACTTAGTTCCATTTTATATTTTGCTTTGAAATTTAAAAATATATATTAAACATTTTTCCAACTATTACTATATTTCGTATTTTCAATGTAGTATTTTGTTGATGTTCCATGTTGTTGGTTACATAATGCACTTGTTCATGAAGCTCGGGTTGTCTAACAATATTCGAAACATTGCGCATTGCTTCGAATGGAATGACTACAGCATTCACCAAGGCCTTAACTCAATCGAGAACGCTTGGGTCATGCTTGGAAGCCAGTTTCTGTTCTATGTTTAATCCTCTCATAAACTTCAATTACTTGAAAGTTCGTGATTTTCATAAGTTCGTAACCTGAATTTCATGAGTTCTCATAACTTGAGAACTCGCATTTGTTAAAAAAAACACAGAACTGAACTTACTGAAGACTTGCTTGCAAGTATGAACAATCGCTGTAGGTCTTGTGTCGCCAGTAAAGGTAGTCAAACGTTCTACAATTGAAGAAATTGCGAATAAATAATTTTTACTACAAGTTTGAAACATAATATTTTTTTGCTACAATTAGGAAAAATAGCCGTTTATTTTCTTTCATTACGTCACGTTGCATTGTTTTTTATGTTAAACGAAATTACATAGATGTTGTAAACTTTTCTATATAATGCATTAATAATGTATTTATCTAAATAAAATTATTTAAGTTAAAAAAAATCAAAATTATATTAAATATTTATAAAGTATATAATAATAAATAAAATATTCATAATTTACAAAAATACATTTGTTCGATGTGAAGGATTCTACTAAGCTAAAATTAAAATAAATTTTAAATTGCTAAAAAAATAACATGCACAGTAAAATTTAGAATTAATAACATCGTAATTTCAAGAAAATTGCTTCGATAAAAATGAGCTTTTATTGCAGTAAAATTGTACAGCTGTTATTGTATTTGAAAACTTAATGCTATGAGCAAGATGGTAAAATACTAGAGGCAATCAAAAAGTAATTTACACTTGAATAATGTTAGTCAAAAAACACTTAACTGAGAAGTGCGCTATAATGCAATATGACACACACACAACACACTATTTCTCTACAATATCACCCAGTCGTTGCAGACATTCGTCAGAACGTAGCACTAATCGCTCAATGCTTTGATGATAGAAAATGGTTCCTTACTAAAATAACCATTAAGCTTGGAACAGTTGTCTGAATTACTGGCCTAAAAATCATTTATTCTTGCTGAAGAGGTGTCAGATCGGAACTGTATGGTTGATGGTTCCAGACTTTTCATTCAATATTGTGAAGCAAATACTGTGCTGTACATGTCTTTTACACTCTCCACCATTTCCAACGTGTTTGCTGCTGTTGACATTCCGCGTCTTTCCGTATTGGTTGAGTCTGTGCGACCGTCTTCGAACTGCAGTCATCATTTCACATTGGTTGGAATTGACATTACACGTGGCCTATACACTGCTGATATTTTGCTATGAATCTGAGTAATCGTTAAACGTTTTCCCTAAAAAAAACGTACTGTTCCATGAACTTCAATGCTGTTTTTAGTTCAAAAAAGTTTTTAGGTGAGGCACCATTTTTTTTTCTCGCACTATACAACAACGCTTTAAGCAATCCGAATGCTACACTTAAATGTCATTTAATTATGTTATAGTCTGCGTAAGCTTCCCTTATCTTTTGCAATGATCCCACTTCCAGAGAGACAAGTGTAACTTACTATTCGAATGTCCTGTGTACGTGTAACGAGTCAACACCAGAAGATATAATTTTTCAAATAACAATTTTAAAACGTTTTTTAATTCAATGTGTATGAATTTCATTTAAATTTAGGTTTTATTTTAAAATATATCTAAAAACTAAAAAGTAAAATTAAGAAAAATCACTGAAACATTAAATGTATACGTTTAGAACATTGTAATTAAACAATCATAATAAGAGGTCTAAAAAAGATATATATCACACACATTAAAATAGAAAAAAACACATTGAGTTTTTTTAACTGAAACTTAACTGACGCATACTTGAAAAAATATAATTTCACAATATTTTCTAAGAGAGTTCTCTAATTTAATTAATTTCTTTGTAAGTTAAAATTATCTCCTTAATTAATTTCATTAGTTTAATTTTTATACAAGTTTCAATGAAATTTACTAAGTTACTTGTTAACGAAATTATAAATACAACAATTGTAAGAGCAGTATAAAATAATTTATTAATAAAGTCACAAAATTTTTATACTAACTAACTAAAAATGAAAAATATTGCTGTGATTTTATTCTTAATAGAAGGTATTAAGTAATCATTACTGGTATCAAATACAGAATATTACAAATAAATATTATGTAAATATTTAATATAAATAGTAAATATTATTTAAATATTGCGTTTAAATATTTGATTTCTGAAGTATTGTGATACTCATTTAAATATTGTATACAAAACAATACGCGCTCTTATATAATAGAAAACTATCTCTAATTATACACATATGATTTATTCGAATTCTATTATTTAACTGCATCTCTATTGTACATAACTTAAAGAACTTCATAAGGAACTATGAATTGCCCTATATTTTATTATTATTAGTGATTAACACAACAATTAATAATGATACTTGCATTCAATTGAATCGATTTATAACTTAATGTTCTGAGTTCAACATAATTCTTTTTCATTTTTTCTCAAATAGCATATGCATAAAAATTTCTAAACTTGTTAAATAAATATCTTGTATTTACTTTTGTAACTATAATTAAAATATTTGCAATTTCTAAGCCATTTTAAGATACACGTCACTGTTATGAAACAAATACTTACTTTAAATGCTATGAAATTTCCTTTTAAAAATAAACTTAAGAACAGGGAATTTTTATAAAATAAAATCAGTATCCATATATATATATAAATAATTATTTTATTATTTAAATATAAAATCTCTTTAAATATATTGTTTATTAAACATAAGAAAAGCATAAAATGAAATAAGTGCATATATCAGTGTTGCATAAGTGACATGCTAAAATATAATTTATAAGAGTATCACTTAATCATTTGAATATAATAATATTTTCATAGTTTCTTGTTATAAATTTTTTTTAAATCTTCATTTTTATTGAATCGTATAAAATATGCAAATTTACTTATAACATAAGATAAAACCAAAAAATTAATCGTAACCAAATTACTTTATGAAATTATTTCTTTATTACCTACGGGTTAAAGTCAGCTTTTCATCCCTTCAGTGCATCGATAAACTGAGTACCAAACATGCTTGGGAACTAAACAATGGGAGTTTATCTTTTGGCTGACCACCTAATCGAGACATATGCTTCGCAACCCAGGGCCTCTAGGTAATGAAAAAGAGATGGGCGCTGTAGGTTTGGCCCACACGGGCTGTCGTGTCTCAAAGAGAGAGAGAGAGAGAGAAAGAGAGAGTTTACAGGCTAAAGTTCTCTAATAAATATTAAAGTTCTCTATTATTTTTATTGCTTTCCCCATTTGTTTAATTTTTCAAAAAATTGTGAATTTAATAATTAAATATAGTGTTTTTTCTCATAACTAATTCTGCGCATTTTGAAATCTCCATTTTTAGTAAATAATATGGTGTGCAAATTAATTTATATTTTAAAGTTAAACCAAATATTTGATCTTTCCCAAAATAATTAATAATTTCTTTATTTTTTGTTAGAATTATCTAGAAACTAAGGCTCTCTACTAAAATTAACAGTTATTTTTATTACTTTCGACATTTGTTTCATTTTTAAAAATTGTGAACTTAATAATTGAATATAGTGATTTTTTTCATAATTAATTCTGCTCATTTTGAAATCTCCGTTTTTAGTGAATTACATGAAACGTGCAATTATATTCATATTTTAAGTTTAAATCATTTTTTTCCCAAAATACTTCATTTTTAGTTAGAGTTACTAGGAATTTAAAGTTGTCTAATAAAAGTACCTATTATTTTTATCAATTTCCATATTTGTTTTATTTTTCAAAAATTGTGAATTTAATAATTGAAAAAAAAGTGATTTTTTATAATTAATTTTGTGCATTTTGAAAAATGAAACGCTATAAAATAAAAGTGTCAAATACTTAAAAACCCTTTAATCTTAATAGTAAAATCTGAAAAAAATAATTTTTGAAATTTTACTCTGAGTAACAATTGTACAATCACCGCATATCTTCTCATTGAGAAGATCTTACCACATATATTTTCATTCGGAAGGTTTTCGAAGAATTTTAGAATTTGTAATTTTTTTAATTCTTTTGTTTTACATTTTGATGTGGATTTTTATGTGTTTCCAGAAAGTATGAGTATCAAGTACGTTAAAATAGCTTTTAAATTTTATTTGTTCATTATGATATCATAATAAGCATGAAATATTAGCCATGTTTTTTTTTGATATTTTTTATATTATATAGGAGGATTATTCTTTTCTTTTATAAGTATCCTAAATTTGATTTTATACACTTTTGTGTGATGGATAATGAGTTATTTTTTTTTCCACATGCAGTTTTGTGGTGCCAGATTCTTAGTGCTTTTGGAGGTGTTCTCATTCATCATAATTGTAGCACTACAGGTTTTGAAAAGGTAATGCAGAATTCTTGAGTCAATTTGGTTTATCAACTTTATTTCTCCACGAAAACTTCATTTTTCTTTAAATTTATTTTCCTTTTTCTTTTTAGGTTTAGGATTAACTTTACGAGTCTCCAAGTTGTTTTACAAGTTGCTATTCACCTGACATATAACATAAAATGCTTTATATATGACATAAATAGACGAAATATAATATAAAACTACCTAGTTATTTGGTAAATATTTTCCTAACTTATTCGACACTCTGGTTCTTCATAACATTCACAGATTACTTTATTTATTCTGATACTTTATTTATTCTTCTATTCATTAATTTTACATATTATTCTGAAAAACTTTTTCCATGTTTTCAGAAATTTTTCACCGCACTTTCTTGTAGGTCACATTGAAAATCAATACAAAGCAAGTGTTTGTAAAAATTTTAATTTTAAATATAATAATCATGGCAACTTTTGAAATGCGTGTTGTTTTCTTCATTACGTTTTATGAATATAACTTAGAATCTGTAAAAATATCTTGTAGAAAATAATATATTGGGGTTGCTATAAAATGGACAACAGACATTAACTCTTCATGGCAAACGATATTCCATATCTAATATTGCTTAAAGTAAACAGAAAAATAAGCATTTCTAAGATGAATTTGATGTTACATTGATTGCACATGATTAATGTATTCCACAATGCATAATACAAACCACTAAATGTAGTATATGCACTATGCTAAGTAAATTTATTTCTTTCATTTTTTTCTTTAAAAACGCATTTCGCTTAGGGATAACAACTTTTGATATAAATCTGTAAAATATGTACTTTTTCTACCTCAAAGTTTGGAAATATCTGGGGTTCATAATTGACTGTAATGAAAGATTAAGTTTGAATGACAACTCGTCATGTGGGTCATTCAGTTTCTGTGATTTCATAGGTTCTAAAATGATTTCTTGTTATTAAATTTGGAAGTTTCCAGAACATTTCTGTTATTTGCTTTCCATCTCTTAGGTGTAAGAAACTGCCAATTAGAAGGTATTGTTGCACACAAAATTTAGCGGTTATTTAACTGCAAGTTGTAGAAAAATGAATCCTATTTTTTATGTGTCTCGTCCATATAAAGTGAATAATTTACCTTACCAGTACAGAATCCAATGATTTTGAGGCACGATTACAATTTAAATCATCAAGCACCCAAGACATTAAAAGCGAGTTTCTTATTAATAGATTTTGTGCTAGTTATAGTGAATAAGGAAAATATGTTTACATTTCACAAAGAAAATATACCAACTGCAACACATATATTTTGATTCAAATTATTAAATGTTATTTTAAATGAAGAAATTTTATTTATTTCATACATATCATATACATGAAAAGTTAATAAGTATTTTACCTTCGAATACAATTGTTGTTGCCTTGTGCCAGGTAGGCTGGCAATATGGGGTACGCTGCTCCACATTTCCAACTGAAACGTAATTTGGTGCTGAATCCGACTTCCTCAACATGCCACAAATATCCGTTTATAGGGTAGGCAAGCATTCACAAGCCCTTCATACAAGGAAAGGAAAAGGACAGGAGACAAAAAAGTACATTCATGCCCAAACCAGTATCTGAACACAAGGCACCAATATCCGCAGTCAAGCATGCTAACCATTGAGAATACTATTAATATATCATTATTACAATTCTTTTCAGCTCCAGTAATTTACACTCTCCATATAAGCAAATAATTTAAAAAGCTTAAAATTTTCAAATGTATTTTTCCAAGAAAAATTTGTACAATTAAGCATATAATGTATTATTTATTAATTTTATTATGTGTTCTTTTCTAGTAGTGATCAATATTGATAATAAAAATGACGTTACATGTAGCTTATAAAAATTATTAATATTCATGTCTCTCTAAGAAAAAAAGACAAAACACTTGAACAATTCTATTGATATCTTTTGTCGATGTCACAAGAGTTGGTCAACACAGAATTATTGGCATGTAATAAAAAAAGTGTTGGGCAGACAGGCAAAATTGAAGGGTAAGATGTCATTTGGAAGACTTTTGAACCATCTTCCCAATACAAATCATTCATGCCTAAGCTCAAGAGTGGACATCCCTTTCCAAGCGAAAGAGGGCGTTTGTCTCTTTCTACCACAATGGCCTGATGACCCATGGCACAAGGAAGAAATATTCCTACTCTTCCGTATAAAATATAGGAGCTGTCAAACTATAAGACCTGGCAATTTTTGTCGACTTGTATCTCGGTAACTATTCCCAAGAGCCGGGAAATAAATATTCTCCGGTCATAAATCCGGAGCAATCGGTCCGACTTCTCCGTATATTTGCGCAAAATATCTTGTTTTCGAAAGAAAGCAATTTTATAGAGTAGGTGTGGACATTAATAAAGCATAATTTAAGGACGATGAGTTTAAAGATGGTTTGGTACGCTTTTTTACTGTAAATTTTGCAGTTTAAATTTTGTAGTCTGTTCTAAATAATGAATTCTCATATTCATTGCACCTATGCTCAGTAAATTAAAATTTTAACGAATTAAATATCTGTCATATATTTGATCAAAATATCTTGTTTTCATTTTTTATTTTTTTAATTATTATTTTTTTTTTATTAAATTAGTTTCATTTACTTTTTATTTTACAGTTTTTTAAATCTTTTTTTTACAAATTTTTGTTATATATATATATATATATATATATATATATATATATATATATATATATATATATATATATATATATATATATATATATTTATTATCAAAATTAAAAAACATAAAATTTAATGATGTATTTAAAGATTGTTTGATGTGTTTTTTATTGTAAATTTTCAGTAATTTCTATTGCAATTTTAAGGGTCTTCTATTTTGAAAAAGGCATTTTCAAATTCATTGCACGTGTGTTCACTTTAATTCATCAAATATCAATCATCAATTTGCTCAAAATATTTTGTTTTCAAACGAAAGCAATTTTATCGAGTAGAAATACAATTTTATGACAATGTATTTAAAGATTGTTTGATATTGTTTTTATAATAAATTTTAAAATTAATGGTCTTCAAATTTAAAAAAATGCATTTGAATATTCATTGTATATTTCAGCTCCTCAATTTAAAATTTTAATTAATGAAATATCCACCATAAATTTGCTCCCAAATATCTTGTTTCCGAATGAAAGCAGTTTGAAATAGTAAGTATTGCCATTAAAATCATATAATGAATGCCAATGTCTTTAAATATTGTTTGGTATGTTTTATTTTTATAAAATTTACAGTCAAGGGTCTTCTATTTTGGAAAATGTATTTTTCTATTCATTGTGTACCTGAACTCTGCAAATTAAAACTTAAATAACTCAAATATTAATCATAAATTTTATGCCATTATATCATAATTTTTTTATATTTACTCTGATATATCAGCAATTTAATCATATTACATATTTATTTAAGGTCACTGACAAATTCACATGAAAATTTACTTAAAAATTTTACTAACATGTAATGTTTTCGAGTTTCAAACTTTTTAAGTTTCCATTATAAAATGTCTAATGACGAAAGTTTGAGGTTATGAAATAAGATATTTCTTATTCACCAAGTATTGTGGAAAATTATTCAAACGGCAAAATATAGTTTGTTGTTTATTTAAAAATTTAAAGTTTGATTTAATTTATTTATGATCATGTAATTTTATTTAAGATTTTGATAAAGTTAATTTTTTATGAACAAGTCTGACAAATAAAATTTTATAATGCATCACCAGCGTAAACACAAAAAATGCGATTTGTGGTAATAGCTTAATTTAACTTTTCTTTTAGATACATGTCTAATGATCATATACACGTGTAGAAAAAAATAACCTAAGAAAGTGATTCCAGATTACAATTTATTCAGTGAAAATAAAAAGCAGAGAAATGTGAAAATAACAGAAAGAAATTTATTGTATTTATAATTACTCGATATTAATATTAATATTAAGATTTTAAAATGTATAATTATTCAATATTAACATAATAATTATGTTATGTTAATATTTTTGGTAACTGGAAAATATCAGTATTTCACTATTTTTTTTTGTCAAAGATTGTTTTAATATTTTTGCCCATACTTTTTATTCCATTGCTCATATTCTGTTTTTACTTTTAATGAAAAAATAGTATCTGCTTTTAACTAAGACATTTACCGAATTTTTTTTTTTGTACAAAATTATGCTTTATTTAGTTTTCATTACTTTCTCCTCCATTGTTGTTTTAAAACTTTGTGAAGATAAGATATCTTGAAATTGACACTTTTTTATGGATAATCTATTGTCATCTTATTTTGAGAAAGCATTTAATTGCTTCTGTTCAGTTGAAAGTTTTAATAGCAATTCCGAAATGTATTTTGTTTCGGAATTGCTTTTCCAAATAAGAAATTTAAAAAAAAATTATTATTCATTAAGAAACAGCTTAATGTTTCAACAAGAAATATTTAGATAGTGTAATTCAAATGCTTCTTATTAATCAGAATATCTAAGTACAAACAGCATATAAAATATACACTGCTGGACACATATTGCACATATTGAGACCTAGTTGGGTAAAATATAGTTGCCACACTGTTCAGACATTAGAAAAAAGAATATTTATTGTTCTGAAAAGTACAAAAGCTGTGAAACATCTGAAAGACAAAATATTCATTCGATGCTGCATACGAAAAAATGGAACAATGCATCTAAAAGTCAGCAGGCATCTTGAAGACAGGTATCAGTACGGGATATGTCCACCGTGGAGTGTGATACAACATTCCAAACGTCGTGTCATACTTTGCACAACATTACCCAGCAGCTGTTGAGGCAATTTATCTCACTCCTCATTGAGAGCATGGATGAGGGTGTTCTTGTGTGTCGGAGGATAGTTTTGATTAGAAACTTGCCTCTCCAAAACAACCCACACATTTTCAATGGGGTTTAGATCTGGAGAACGTGACGGCCATATGAGACGTTGAATACCCTCCCTGTCTACACAAACCTAAACAGCGAGTGTTTGATTACATGTTACGTTGTCTTCCATAAAAACAAATTTATCACCGACTACCACCACGGAAAAAACGAAAATGAGGAAATAGAATTTCATTAATGCAACGTAGCCACTTCATAGCCCCATTCGTAACCACACGTAGGGGCGTGCGGCCATTGATCATGATGCCGGCCCACACCATGATATTGCATGTCAGATATCGGAAACTTTCCTCGATATTTTCTGGTCGATAAGCAGTACCATTCTCGCGCCAGATCAGTTGGCGTCTACAATCCGATGACAGACAGAACCTACACTCGTCTGAGAATTGTACGCATGCCCAGTCCTGTTCAGTGCAATTGCGATGCTCACGACACCATTGCAAACGGGCAGTACAGTGCTGTCTGGTCAATGGGACACAAACAACAGCTCTGCGGGAGCATAATCCTCCTCCCCTCAAATGTCTGGCAACAGTTTTTCGGCAGATCTGCTTTTCTGAGACAGCAAGAAACTGATTTGCCACCTGCTGAGCTGTGGTGCGCCTGTTCCTTTTTGCTGATAGGATGATATATCTATCTTCTGCAAGCGTTATACTTCTAACACGACCTCCCCCGTGACGCATACTACACATTGCAGTAGTTTTAAATTACTTCCACAGCCATGAAATAACTCTGTGAGCGATGTCGAACTCCCTGGCAACATCTGTTATTTTTCGCCTTTCTTCGATCTTTCCAATAATTCGACCACGCATGAAATCATCTAAGTGATGTCGGAAAGACATGCCAAAAATTTCAAGTTCGTCTATTAAATCTTTCCTGTAAAATTTTGACTTGAAACAACAACTGTCCACACGCGTCAAAATCTTTAAAGCTCTTATGAATGCTATCACGTGATGAACAAACGTGGAAAAAAAAGTTTGCATACTTCTTACTATATCCCGCACTTATTCTAATTTTCCACATTTTGTGGTTGCTATGGATGAAAGTGTTATCCGTTCTTAGCAATTTTCCAGCAGTTTATATGTATCGCTTTAATTATTTTTGTGTAAAATTAAGTCATTCAAATTTCGGGTAAAATTAAGATTCTTGAACATTTAAATTGAGAAAAAAATAGAAGTATTCATATTGATTCCTGAAACGATGCAAAATGTTAGTAGTAATAAATTAGCTTTAATAATTGTATACAACTGATTAATAATCTATGACATTTATATCATGAATTTCAAATTAATTTTATTTTTTTTGTTTTTATTATTTGTTTTTATTAATTATTTTTAATAAATTATTATATTGATATACATATATGCAAATAAAATACTAATTTTAAAAGGAACAAAGCTTGAAATTTCGGCCTTTATTCAATAATTTTGAATTCTTAATATAAAAATTTATCCGATTTTTTTAAAAAAAAATTATTAGTATTAAATATCATAAGCAATTTCTGCTGTAATGGATGTAACTAAAAAAATTAGTATAGTTAGTTTATTCGACATTTTTCTTATATTTTATATATTATGAATTTTAATGTTAATAAAACTCAATTTGCGAAAATGTATAATTTTAACGTAGATTGAATTCTGTGATGAATTAAAATTATAATTTATTTGATTATTTAATCCATTTAACAAAGAAATATTTTTTGTAAATTGTATAGCAATTTATTTTTGTTATAGTATTTAATAATTCACCGAACGATGATGGAGAGGTTTGAGTCCCTAAATTTGAAGCAATAGGTCCCAAGTTCGAATCCTCGTTTTGCCATGGATGTTTCTTTCTCTCTTTGTGTTTGTCTTTCATTATCACTTCACTTTTGAAGTTTCGAAGTGAAGATGTCACATCTAGTGGGCACTCCACTGTATGAGATGTCCTTACTTTATTCATTATAGATCTGAATAGGCCTAAACAATTGGGCATTAGAAATTTTTTTTTTTTAGAATTCATGGATAAATTTAATATTCTTAAAAGCTGTCTTACATTATTATTGAAAATAGTTTGGAATAAATACAATATCTTTTTGTTTATTAATACATTTGCATGCACGTAAACCACATTAGAATATTTTATTAAAACTTGTGTTATTATTATTGTGTCAGTGAAATATGTTGAACATCTTTATTTTAATCTTTGAAAAACAACACATTTGCAACCTAAATATATCTTTATTGAAATCTGAATTTCATTATTTATGATATAAAAGCTTATAATTTTAAATTTTTTATTACTTAAAATATTATTAAAAAAATAAAATACACATTTAATGTATATTTTTCACTAAAAATCATTAAAACACAAAGTAGATGATTCCACTTAAAATATATTTTCATATATATGCTTTGTAAAAAGCAAGGTAAAAATGTAAAACTGTATCATATAGATCAATATTCCGTAAAAATATTAAAAAGGTAAATATTTTTAAAACTAATTAATAAAATCTAAAGATAATTAGGTGCTTCCGCTTAAAGATAAATTAAGTCTTTAAGAATAATTTTTACAAATTTTAATGTTAGTAGAGTCACGAAAACTAAACATTATAAACTATAAATATGTAAAAGTGTGAATTAAAATGTATAACTTAACATTGTTATCTATAAAAATATAAATATCTTTTATTAAAATCTAATTTATTTAATATTGTAGATAAAGAGAAATTCAGTTTATATTTATTTAATTAAATATTGAGATAATTAGTCTTACCTACTGAAGCAAATTACATTCTATGACAAACTTTTAGTAAGTTTTGAGCAATAACCTTTATTTTATTCATTAATAATACTGACACATAAATTATTCCTTATATAATTTTACTATTTTACACCTTATAAATTGCTGATTTTTATGCTAATCTGTTATTCAAAGAAAACAAAGCTTCTCAGAAATGCTGAGTCAATTTATATTTATTGTGTTTTGCAATTACCGTAGCGGGTTTCAGGGTATAAAGAAGAACAACAGAAAGCAGAGCATCGGTTGCAGTTGTATATTTTGAGTTTCACCAAATTTTTCGCCAAAATGGGCACATTTTCCTCCAAACATCTTCCCATCCGATAAGAATTTAAGGCATAAAAAAGGATGGAATATACGTCAATAGGCTTTTATCAAGGTATAAAAATGGAAAGATTTTGATCTGAATACTTTTGAAGAAGAATTCTTTTGAAGGAATTGAACTGGAAATCGATTTCATGCATGCCCGTAAGTAGGAAATTTCCTTATCGACCAGAGGAATTATACAATTCGTTTTGCATCAGGCTCACGACATACGGAATAATTGTTTATTTCCCTTCAAGCATAAAAGTACACTCAGGAGGCAAATTTTGTTCACCTATTTCATTAATTGAATTTAAATTATAATGTTGCGTCATATAACATGTTTGCTTATGCCATCTTTAGTATTTCAGCTTCATAAACTGTTATATTTTACTGCACATAGTTATTTTAAGAATGTAGAAATTTACCATTGTTTCAAGTTATTTCGTTTCATGGTTATTTTAGTAATTCCCTTAAGTGATGCACTATTCACATATTTTGAAGAAAGACTCACTTGAATGAACACTTACTTAAATTAAAATTTATATTTTAGCCTTGACACTGTATGTTTTTGAGATTTCTGGTGGATTAAAAATATGTCAGATTTGTTGGTTACTTCTATGAATTGAAAAACTTGATTTATTTGGGAAAATGCTTAATAATTTATGGCATTATGTTTAGATTAAGTTTTCATATGTAGAAATGTTTATTTTTGTGAAAATAATATTGCACTTAGAACTATCAGAACTTATATCTTAATGAAGGGATTTATTATAAATAGTCTATATTTGTTGTTTATTTTTTTACTTTAAGATAGTAGAATTATTTCATATACTGATGACCTAAGAAATAAAATATTGAATTAAGATACCTAAGTTAAAATGATGCATTTATCAATAAAAATGACTAAATTTTTGTTATATATTTTTTTAAATAAATATCTTTTTTGAATTGGGCACTTTGAGTTTAAATTTACAATGATTTAGGTTATTTAGAATACAACATTAAACCTATTTGGGAATTAATAATATTATTTTAGCTGACATTTTAATAAAAAATGAAATTCCAGGAGTATTTTTATTATAATAATTAGAGGTTTAATTGGCCGTGGTAACCTAGTAGACAGGGCATTGAGGTTCCGTGGAAAGGTGGGTTTCAATTCCCCATGCCGCCAAGGACGCACCAAATATTTGTGATATACCTGATCCTTAAATCTGAGCAATCGAAAGTCCTGTGGTGGATCGTTGAGCAGTTACCATAGGTGTAATGATTTGTACAGCGAAAATCTCGTTCCGCTCCAGATCAATGTCAAAATTGAGGGTGTGGATCCTCTGATGGTGTCATCTCCTGGAAGATTTGAGAACAAAGTCCTAGATTTACCTTCGTGGTGCTCTGGTTAAACGAAAGACTCACCCTAAGTAATAGCAACGACACGTGTTCAATTATACACTTTTGTCAAAATTACAACACATAAAGCATTTTCAGTTTGACTGCGACATGTTACACAAAATATAACTTGTATATAAAATATTACAAAAAAGAAACCACACGTGTTTAATTCTCTATGTATTGGATCCATAACTTTATTTTGGTTTTTATGGATTTGCACATGATATATAAACCAACAAGGGAATCTAAAAAAGATTTTCAGCGTTTCTTTATAATTATTTGAAAAAAAAGATTCAAATGGATAATAAATTGCTATTTATTATTATTGGTGCTTTAAAAAATTATTTATTTTTAACATTTTGATTAGTACAGTTTGATATTGTACATAAGTGATATAGAGATGTAAAGATAATTGGAATATAGGAGTTTATTGTCATTCTACAGGTATAGATTTTGCCTTAAATTAAAAATCTTGTTAAACTTATCATAGGACATAATCTCTGAAAACGGTTGAAAGTAAAATTTTAGATGCGTCTCAAACACAGTTTCTTGTCATCAGCCCTTTATTTTTGCTGTATGGGATAAAGACCTCTTGACACGTAACACATAATACCGTAAATGATATGAAAATGTAAAAATGAATGGGATTATATGAAAGGTTGAATTTTTCCATTGGTTGTGAAAAAATTGATCAAACATTGTATACTGGTTAATATCACTTAGGTAATTTGATAGAATAAGAAGTATCAATGGCACTATCATTATGTAATTTTTCTTGAGAGCATTAAGAATTATGTGCTGCAAAAGTAATGATGATCACTACTACATCGTAAAAGGGATTGCTACAACATATGCTCTATCAATATGCCAATTATCAACAACTACGAAATGAGTTTACTTCTAATATGGCTCTGATTTTATCAATAAGGGCATTCATGCATTGAGATGACATATTTAATTGATATTTAACTGCCTAAAGTTGCGATTTACATACCTAATACCATCTAACCATAAGATCTGAGTGGCTTGTAATAACTACCGTTATTTTAATGGACATCGAAATCTTTGTTCAAATTTGTCTGTATATTTGTAAATGATATATCTAGATTCCAGAGAACCAACCAGAAAAGTGACAAAGAAATGTTTGATGTAATGCATATACTTTATTGATTGTTTGGTATCATCTATATATGACCAGAAAATATCCTGAAATATTGCAGCGATGAATTGTGTCTTTTTTGACCTAAGCTAGTATGATGTATCCAATATCCTGGACATGTGTCTGATCGATAAAAAACAATATTATGAAATATTATGAATGCTTCATTTTGAATTTAAAATATTTTCAGAATGAACGTTTCCAACAAATAATTTAAATTGATAATAATTTAAATCCGAGAAACATAAATCGTATTGAATAAACATGGATATTTCTGACATGTAATCCTCTCTCTATCCCATAACTTCAAAATACAAGCTATAACTAATTTAATAGCAAACAACTTTTATACAAGCTAAGTGAGTGATCTGTTTTGTTGTGTTGAGACGAAACTTACATATCTGTAAAGCAGAACTACAAACGTGCCATAATGAAAAATAAAATCCATGCCCCCTCTATTTCTCTCTCTCTCTCTCTCTGTGACTAATGTAAATTATATTCTTATTATTTATACAATAATTTGGGTATTTGCAATTTCACATGCTGTATAAACTGCAATATACATACATGCCCTTACTGATACCAACTTTAGACCTTATTCGTAACTTAATTAAGTTTTATTATTTTTTATTTTATTAATTATTTCTTTGTTTCTTATGACCTGTTGATTTTAGGATTAATCCACTCAACGCTACATAGAGTGAAGTTGATGGCAACTTATACAGTGGGCATCCAATGGGTTACCCACTGTATGCCTTCGCCCCAAAATTGAAAAGAAAAAGAAATACAGAAAGAGAGAGAGAGAAAGGAGAATTCGTGCTCGTAATAGGGTTCAAACCCGGAATACAATGCTTCGAAGTTAGGGTCACTAACCACTCCATCATCGGTCGGCATGTTAATTAAATTAAAACCATATCTTTTCACCATTTGCATTTATAGCTAAACCATTTTTATAAGCTTACTCAACTTATTTATTTCTAATCAGCAACCTTTTATTAGTATATTTCCATAAATTACTTTTGATTGGATTTTACAAATGTGTGATAGTTTCAATTTTGCAGTATTTTTTTTAAAAATAACAAAAAATAAGTATATACGGTATAAATCTATTTGAAAAAATAGAATTCGAAACGTTTCCCTCAACTCTATAAATTAAAATCTAATTTTTCTTAAATATAATCAATTCAATTTCACACAATATTGGGTATTGAATTGCATAATGTATTTAAGCTGAAAAATTTCTTCAATATAAATGATTTAATTATTAACAAATTATCAAAGAAATTTGTGATACTATTGAATGTCACATGTAATATAATGTTACAAAAAAACATTTTCTTTTTTACCGAAGCATTATTATATATTTATATTAAAAAACGATTCAATGGATAACCGAAAAACTTTTTACTTCAATTATATATATTTCGAAAAGTTTCAAAGCAATAATGTATCTATGGTCGAAAAACTACAAAAGCTAGAAGAGAAAGAATAGTTACAGAGCGAACACAAATACATGATGTTTCCTTAAGATTTATTTAATGATTGTATAGAAGGAGTAGAGCAGCTAGCATCATTACCCAAGTACTAAAATACACTTTTCATAATGACAGTAGAAACTCATAGATATGATAGAAGCGGTGTTTAATCTATTTCTTGTATCTGCTGTACGGTTTCATGGTTTCAAAGTAAAGAACCGCACGAGAAAGCCCTCACAATGCCTCGCAAGGATAAATCACTGCAACTGCCTTGTGTATGGAGAATTCTGATAAGAGGAGAAAGAGAGAATTCCCTGCAGATTCACGTCTTCTCATCGCGCGTCCCTCTATCACAGACATGAAAGAGAAAAAAAGGGAAAACCCAATCACATGGGGAATCGCCATCTTTGGTCATGTTCTGAAGTGTTTCCATTTTATATATTCAGAACATGATTATTTATTTTTAGGTTCATATTCGTATTTAAAATCATAAAAAAATATGCTGCTATATTTTTACTGGTAAGAATAAAATATATTTTTCATTTTGAAAAAAAAAAAAAAAAAACTGATAGTTTTGAAGTTTCTGAAGTACATTACAAAGAAACATATATTGTACTTCAACATATTGCAGTTACATTGCACTCTTAAATGAGTTAACTTTTCGCAAAAATTTTATAAATTAATATTAAAATAAGCTCATAATTTAACTCATTATTGAATGATGTATAATATTTACATGCATTTAACTTAAATAAAATTATTTTACAGCAAAGTAGACTTATATTTATGTGGATAAATAAGTTGAAAAAATTGCTATTTTCTTAAACCTCTGTTAATAAATCAAAGAAATTGGGAGTGAAATTTAAAAAATAAATTAAATTGAAATCTTCCATATAAATTAAAGCATTAAGAAAAAGCAATATATTTTCAAGACAAAGATTTAATAAATACAACATTGATCATTCAACTTAAAACACTTTCAAATAAATACGAGAAATTTAAATATATTTTTAATGAAAAATAATTGCTTAAAGTTTCAGTTTCTAAAATTACATACAATAATTGAATAAGGTATTTTAATTACAGTTAGTATTTTTTCAGTTTAATAAAATTAAAATATTTTTCTTAAAAAATACTATTCATAAAAAGTTAAGTTATAATAAATATATTTACACTATAAAAAATATATTTATATATATATCTATATATATATATATATATATATATATATATATATATATATATATATATATATATATATATATATATATATATATATATAGAATGGTTATCACCATTTTATTAAATAATACAGATTTCTATATTATTCAGTAGTTAAATATCATTGCTATTTCAGTGATGACTTAAGTTGTCAGTTTTACATTTTGTATTACAAGAATTCTTCCGTCATGTTATATATAGTTGTGACCAAATATGAGGCCTCATCTACTTACTTGACATCCCATGCTAAGGACTTATCTCGGGGTTATCGTTTCAAGCCCTGATGCTTTTTAAGCCTTGGGCTAGAAGCAACATAACGACAAAAGCGTTTAATGCGACCAATAGGAAAACATGCTTCTGTCCCTCAGTAGAATGTGGCTTGCTTTGGAACTCTCAATAGATCCATGGAACTTTCAAAAAAAGAGAGTTAAAAAATAGGGGTAAGGACATTTTTTGGCTGCCCACCTATTTTAGTAACTATAAAACCACAAGATAAGAAGAATGGTTATCACTAAGGACGGTAGGGCTCCTTTTTACGCAGAATCTTTTGAGATAGCATGGTGTAAAGATTTTCTTCTTCTTCGCCTTTCATTTAACTCGACACAAAACTCCATCAATAAAGTTCCCAATTTTTTTATACTATTAGATAGCATTTTATACTTTTTCTCAGATCCTAAATCTATTCATTAATCAGTTTTATGATAATTATTATAGCAAAACAAGAAGACTAATAGTTTATTTTAAATTGTGTTTATTAAAGTAAAGTTAATTTTTCCCCATTTAAGTGATTTACTAGATTTAAGAGAATGAGTTCTGCAATATATTTTTAGAATTTAAACTGACAATTTAAATAGCTTTAATTAAATTGCCATTAGTTATAAATGATTTAAATGCAAATTATACTAATTTTTAAATACAATTCTGGGTTATCAAATCGAGATAGAGTGTAAATTATCTTTAACAACCAAGAATCTCTTATTAAAGAAGCCGAATGATTACAGCAATTAGACCTCTGCTTCTCTAAGAAGTAAAATAATTTTAATACTTGTATATTGGCAATGTTTTTGAATTCACTTTCGCATGTATAGAGTATTTTGAATTATGAAAAAGATAAATGTATGAAACTGCTAAGCAAAAAGGTCTTCAGATACGGATATGTTTTGTCTGTGCATGAAAATAAACTGAGCATCGTTGCCATTTATGCATGCGCCTGGTGACAAGTGCTTGTTTCTTTTCTCCTTTATCCTCTGCTATAAATATGTCACAAACTACTCACAAAAGTTATAATGGTTTTACGCATTATTTTCTTCCAAATACTGCTCCCTAAGATGCTGTGTACATTAAAGTGTAAATAATCTACAACTTTTTGCAAGTGACTTTTCTTTCTGATATTTTCCAATTGTTGAGTTTCAAACTTTTCTTACGAACTTCATTCTAAAGATGCTACAAGTTATCTTTGTTTAATCTTTTTTTGTTTCCTATAACATGACAACTATTTTTATCACCATAACACTCATCGTTTCACTGTTTAGAGCTTACAAAAGATTTTAATCGGAGCCCAATCTTTAATGTGCATGTGAGTATAGCCACAATACTGTAAAAAACTAAGATGTGTGGTTTATCTATTATAGTAATTGATCTTCTTATCTTTATACGTGTTTTAAATAAATGGGTATAGGGAAAATGCACCATGTGTTAGAACATTATAAATATAAGATTCTCTCAATTTCAGTATTATACCCAAAGTTCATTTGAAAATAATTAAAAAAAAACAGAATCCTATATCACCAAGTAATTTTAATATGCTTAATGTTTTTGAATAACACATTTTTACTTTATAATATTGTTTTGATGTTTTCTTACCACACCATGATTTTTTAAATACTAAAAAGTTTTAAACTACAAAAAAATATCTTCTTAATATGTCCAAAAGGAATTTTTAAAGTTGTTTTTAGAATATGTTTGATGGATAAGAATTAAAGAATTAATTGTTCTCCTTTTAAAGGAGGATATCATCAATTGGAAAATTATTAGAATAAATGAAAATCAGTTTAGTTGTTGTATTAGAATAAATGAAATTCAGCTTAGTAAATAATTCGTATTTATAAAAGTTCAATATATTGTCATAATATACATAATCGTAAGGAATTATATGCGTGTAATTCAAATAGCTGATATATTATCTTTTAATGATAAATTCTTCATGAATAACAAAGAGAAGATCAGTCGTTGTATGAGATATTTTATCAAAATTACTCTTATGTATCAATAAAAAATCATTCTTTTAATGATAAATTCCTTATGAATAACAAAAACATGATTAGTCGTTGCATGAGATTTTAATCAAAATTACTTTTATGCTTCAATAAAAAATCATTGTTTTTAGGGATTTATAAAATGAATTTAAGTTTTTTGAATAAAAGAATAACAAAATATACATCAGCTTAAATTAGATAGTTAAAGGTAAAGAGAAATTTAGATCCAATTTTATAAAATTTAGTCAATAGCTTATTATACGCTCAATATTAAGCTTAAGCATAGCAATTTTAGTCTTTTATCATTCCGAAATTTAAGGAACCGAACCCTGATGACATAAGCATTATTCTTTCTCATAAAATTTCGAAATTCTAAGCCATGATTCGATTCTTAACCATATTAGACTTAGTGTTTCAAAAAGCTAATCTCGCAGCAGCTGTGTGACGCTTGAGTAAGGAGCCGATAATCGATGGGACAACCGGAAACGACGAAAAGTTCCCAACTCTGAGGAATGGAACGTAGAAGTGTGCGGTTGCAGCCTAGAGCGGCTTTTCGCGGTATTTAAATGGACCCATTTATTCTTTTCCTACCCTTCCAACGATTCATATTGGAACATCAATAAATCACCATCCACGGTGGTAAATAGGACCATTTATATTCCAAAATAAATGCAGAAAAAAAGAAGAAATTACTTTTTCATTTTATTCTTTGCCAACCGGTAACTTCCCAAGTAAGAAAATGTGTTCTACCCTCTTTTATTTCTGACTGTGGATGGAGACAGTTAGCTTTGCAACTTTGACTTCGAGAAAGGCACATTTTTAAGATGTTTGATGTGCTTCCGCTTTTGTTTTCCAACTTCGCCTTTTCTCTGTCCAAATATTTACGGAGGAACGAGGTTATTGCCTAGTAGTGTATATTCATCCTGGGAATCAGAGTTTACTTTTTAAACAACTATGTCTGAGTTTTATACTGTTCATAAATCACTTTAATGTCCTATAGTAACTCAGATGGTGGATATTCTAGGGCCATTTATATTCATACTTATTTCAATCTTATCCTGTACAATTTCTACTCAACCTTTCTATGACTTGGGATAACATTTATCTTAATTATTGAAATAAATGTATTCAAGTTTTACCTACAATAAATATATATTACTTATAAGACATTGTGTCTGCTAAAAAACAGATAATTTTAAGCTTTTCTTTTAACTCTTAAAACTATAAATAATGATCTTAAAAATTAACACGATATTTAACATTTTAATCAAATGAAATCTTGTTCGATTTCCTCAATAAAATTAATTAAAATTATATAAAAAATAAACTTTATTTAATATTTACTAAAAAATTCTCATATAAATGAAATTGTTAAATTAATTTTAATCTAATTTTGTTAAATAAATTTAAAATGATAATACATTTTGTGATATTCCTTGATTGTCTTTGAAACAATATGTATATTTATATTAAATTTGTAATTCAATATGTAAAACAAAGTTATATGAAAAAATCGAGTAAAAGTATGTTAGTCTTATATTGAGCAATGATTTATTTCATGTATAATTTTTGGAATTTTAATATTAATAAAGTACAAAATGTATCGAACTTCTAGAGGAAATAATTGGTTATAAATAATTATTATTGCTTACACCACAGATTAATCTATGTATTTATCGGATTCTAACATCGAGGACTTAACTAAAAATGAATAAAGAAATAATTGCAACAAACACACCCAATTTTTTTTTTTTTTTTGTTTCTAATGATATAAGAAAAATATGGTTAGGGCATATTTTATTTGATTGATTGTATAGCAATAGAATATAACGAACTGCTATGAATTTACATATTTTTTTATAAATTGATGCTTCTAAGTATAAAGGATGCATTAGAGATATGCATTAATGAATAATATACAAGGAGAATATGATAAGAGGCCTATTGGTAAGACAGCGGTTTCCAGAGTCAATAGGTTCGAGTTCGGTCTCAGAAACTGCTGAACAACAGAATATGAACGTTGTGATTTTTATTTCTGCATAAACACCTGTCACAGTGGTTGCTCGAAAGTGTTCCGGGTTACTTCCCTTACAACATTTAAATGCAGTTCATATGCTATAAAATTTCCTCCGCAAGGTTATTATGCAATGGACATCAAAACGTTTCTCAGCTCCCTTAGGTTGTAAGGCAGTCTACACTGTGCCTGAAAATAAAATGTAATATTCAAGCTAATTTCAATGCTAGAGAATATATACTGACGACATTGAAAATTCTCAAGAAATGTTCCAAGAAAGATGCCAAGAAAATTGTTCCTCAAAAAATTGCAGAATTAGGTTACGAAATTCTCTCACATACGCCATATTCTCCAGGCTTATCACTTTCCACCTATAACTTGTTTTTGTTCTTACAGAATTTTTCGAAGACTAAAAAATTCAAAAATGAAGATATATATGAAGATATATCAATCAAAGACTGATTCAGTTTTTCTCTTTTCTCTCTCTCTCTCTCTCTCTCTCGCATGAAAATAATTATTTTTTAAAAACTGTTTTTTTAAATTACTCTCAAGCTGGCAAGAAGTCATTAATTATAATTGCAATTTATTAACGTTTAAAAAAATTATTTAATAACGGTTATTGATATTACGAAAATTTTGCATTTCGTTTCTCTCCAAAAATGGACAGAGCTTTCCTTTTGACTTAATATTAATTTTCACAATTAAAGTGTAATTTTAGAACATAGAAATAAAATGCGAATTTTGAAATAAAATGCGATTGTTGAAAACTGTTGCTATTTTTGTCACAGCAAGATAAAAAAATAAATATTTAAAAATCTCTTAAATGTTTTGATTAAAACTTTATCAAAATAAACAAAGCAAGCATTTAAACTCTTTTATTTTTTACATGTAATCAATACTAACGGTAAAATTTAAGATTTATATACTCTATTTACTTAATAGTTAAATACAAATAAAAGTTATAATATAAGTGCATTTAATATGTATTAAAGCATATTTCATAACATAATATGAATTGTTTCAAAGTAAACCTAGTGTAACCGAGATCATTGTCTCTCAGGACCGGACACGCTTAGCCACAAACTGACTTGGAACCAGCCTCTGGTTAACAAGTGGAAAGAAAGGTTGTGCCATGCAGACAAGTCCGCTTAAATGTTTTTTCTTTTTTAGAATTTTTCAACATAACAAGTGAATATTAAACACCATCATTAAGAACAATATACAATCGGGACGTTATAATAATCTTATAACCAGCTTATGTTAAGCTGTTGAATGCTAGATTTTAAAACATAAAGAATCTAAATATTAAAAAACACAAGATATAATATACTTAATGTATTATTCTGACTTTAACTTTTTAATAAGTAATATAATAGACATTTCAGCACATCAATAAATAATATTCATGATAAAAATGATAAAATAGATACAGTGTTTCCAAACCACACTAAAATATGTTTAAAAGTGTTATGTACAACTTGCTAAACATTATGTGTCAAAACTTTTTTCTTTCAATTATTTAATTTAATTTAGATTTTATGTTTTTCTCCAAAAAAATAAAATTTCAATAAATTATAATTTTTAAAGTAATCAACCTATATAAAACATATTAGTTTATAAAATATCATTCTTTACTATTATATTATGTAAAATTTATGAACAGCACGGATCTATCTATCTAACTATCTATCTATATCTATCTATCTATCTATCTATCTATCTATCTATCTATATATATATATATATATATATATATATATATATATATATATATATATATATATATATATATATATATATATATATATATATATATATATATATATATCTATATATCTATCTATATATATATATATATATATATATATATATATATATATATATAAACTTATCAACATGTCATTTATAAATATAGCTTTGAAAGTATATACTATAGATATTTGGTATTTATTTTGTAAAACACAATATATGTAAATAAATTGAACTTAGCACATTCATATATATATATATATATATATATATATATATATATATATATATATATATATATATATATATATATATATATATATATATGTATGTATGTATATATTGAATGTGCTAAGTTCAATCTATTTCACATATATTGTGTTTTACAAAGAAAATGCCAAATATCTAATCTATAGTATATACTTTCAAAGCTATATTTATAAATGACATGTTGATAAGTTTGTACCATGAATGTAAATTTCCCTTTATCAGATTGAAAGTTGAAATTTATATTTGTAATTTCTTTGAAATATATGTACGGCGAAAACGAATAAATCACAGTATGCAATGAGCCTCTGGTCTTTCTTAAATATTTAATGCTTACATTCATGTTGAAAAATATCTTTAATTTATAACATACTTCGAATTTACTGTTTATGATACACATTTGTTATAACAGAAAAGCATACAATAAAATGCAGTTAGAATAACAAAGTATATAAATTTTAAATTTCAATAAATCTTATTTCTACACTATGATATCTTCTGCATTTCAAAAAGTAATTTTAAAAGAAATACATATAGTCGTACACTAAATTATTTGAAAAATATTATTTTATGTTTCTTAAAAAAAAAAAAATTATGTGAAAAAAATTATGGTACTTTTTTGAGCATCTTATTTTTTATAATATACACACACACACAACCATCTTTCGCTCCCGTATTTCGAGGAGAAATCTACTGGCTATAAAAAGCGTATGCATCATTAAACTATTCACTTCACATTTTGTTGCATAACTGCAACTTTTGGCGAATGAAAGTAATGTTTGGCGTTTAAATTTTCTCAAATGAGAAGGGCTTTTTTGTAAAATAATTGAAAGCAGAGAAGTTGTTACACAAGGATTCAATTTCTTGGAACGAAATTCTTACCAAATTTAAGTTAAATGTTGTATGAACCAAAGTACTTAAATAATGTTGTGTTTCATAATAAATTAAGAAAAGTTCAGCCTGTGTGTGTTAAATTTAATGGGTCTCATGACGTTTTTTTTTCATTACTTGAGCGTTAAATTAGCTCATAATAAAGTGTTCAATTTTTGTATTATTCTTTAAACGCTGGTAGACATATTAATCGGGTATAATATGTTTACATGTATTGCAATAATCACTTTTTACAAACAAATCTAAATGATTAATCTAATTAATGAAAATTCAACTGATTTATATGATTTTGTTAAATTATTGTATAGTTTAACAATATATAGTAAATTATGAAGTTATAAATTAACATTCAAAAGGATAAATACTTATGTGAAAAAGACATGACCAAAAATAAAACTTTTTTTAATGATGTAAACTTTACTGTTGTATCTTTTTTTCAATGTTAATTCTAAAGCTATCTCTTGATTCTGGGGGCACCTTAGAATTCGAGGCTGTCAGGCGTGATCAAACACTGTCTCTAGATTTGTTAGTGGGAATCTGAAAAGCATGACATTTGAGTCTGGTTGAAAAGCCTTTTCACTGTGCACAAAATGTAGTCTGATGCAGGTTTCCCAAGATCAAATCCTGGATTGTTTGGAGTTCACTCTGGTAAATCTTTGCGCAAGTCCATTACAGGTGTTCAACTTCAAAAGGGTTCACGGTGTCATGGATCCGATCCAGCTGCCGCAAGATATCTGAAGGATTGGAAACAACAAAACCGTTTTTTCTACTAAGCTTAAATTAAGAAAATGTGAATACTTATACATTTTATTATTACATTCAAGTCTTAGTGGAGCTAAAATTCCTGTTATGCATTTTTTAGGATTGTATAACAAAACATTTTTGAAACATTTGTTTTAATTTATTTAAAAGTGTGATAACACTGTTTAAATACTTGTATTAAAATTTTTATGTATTATCTATATGCATAAAACGTTTTTAAGTTATCACACAAACCTTAAATTCTAAATGCAAAATTATTGTGACGCAATGATATTTTTCATTTAGAAATATTTTGTATAAACTAAAAATATTGTAAAATTCATAATTGTTGTCTCTGTGTAGACTGGGCTTGGTATAAGTATACCATGCTTGGCAAAATGAGATTAACCGACATCAGCGACATGGTAAATGTGGTGCATTACGGGTCATAGATGGCAGATGTTAAGGACAGCTGCGGAGATGATTTCGGATGTGTAAACGTACTACCACTGAACAACTACTGTTCTGCGAAAGTTGCTGCGCGTGGGCCTTTGAAGTCGAGCCTTGTTCATGCCGCCATACTGACTACTGTTCGTAGCCGACAATGCTTGAATTTGCACTCGAGCACAGTAACTAAATATCCACTGAATGGGAACAGGTAGCGTTTACCGATGAATCACGTTCTATGTTCCATCGTTAAGATGTAGATTGGCCTATATGACGTGAAGCAAACATTTGTCGAATCAATCTAGGATCTGAACGGAATTATCATTAACTGGGAAATACTTTCCTGGCATTCTTTGGCTTCACTCATCATTGTAGAAGGCCCAACGGATGAATGCAAGTACGCTGCTGCCGTTGCAAACCATCTCCACTTCTGTATGCGCGTTCTTTATCCTCCGAAGGATGGCTTGCAACAACAGCATAATACAAGGTGTCACACACTGGCAGTACACGTGCATCATTTGAAGTAGAGCAGCATATTTTAATTCTTGGCGAGCAAATCATCGGATTTAAACGCAATCAAGAATCTGTGAGAAATAAATTGTGTTTATTAGAAATAAAATTACGAGAAGATTAATTACCTTTATGTGCTTTCATTTCTGTTTTACATAAAAAATATAGATGATAAAGTTGTAACAATGTTGTGTTTAATATCATCTCCCATATCATATATACATATACGTACAGATTACTTAACTTTTAAAAGATATTCATAACATACAAAAATTGATATAGACCATTTATGTTACAGTAAATTTTGTCTTTACATTTATTTTTATAGCATTAATATTTAAATAGTACATTTATTTTGTCGGCATACTAAAATGTTACAATTCTTTTTAGAATAAAACATGGCAGCAAAATAAATAAGAAAAATTTGATTAATGTTACCATTTTTAGAGGAATTCAATTCTTATTAACCCGCGTATAAAATTGTAATATATATATATATATATATATATATATATATATATATATATATATATATATATATATATATATATATATATATATATATATATATATATATATATATATATATATATATATATATATATAATCAGTCCTTTTTATAGAAAAATTAAAGTTAACATCATTTTCTTTTCTTTAAAAGTGGAAATTGTTAAAATGCCTTGTTATGAATTAAATGTAATAAGCAATATTAGATTATAAACAAGAAAACAGTTTTCTTTCAGTATAACTCAAATGAAATGTTTGCTCAATGTGCTTAGAGAATTCAGACAACTTACTATTATTCAGGTTCACTAGGGCAAAAATAAATAATACTGCTTAGATTAAGTAGTGATGTTCAGATTCATTTTAATAGATTTTACTACTTTTAGTGAATTATAAATTGTTCTCTTGGGAAAATTTTTGTGTTCAAGAAAACTGTGTAACTGTTTTCCTTAAAAAGTGAATTACCTCAATATTTTTTTATATATTCTTCGTAATAAAATTTTTATTTGAAAATTTTGTTAAACTTTACGCGTATTTCTAAATAACAAGTAACAATCAAAGCGCACTAAACGAGCATCTTTTGAACGAGATAACTCAAGTAATGCGTGAAATAAAATAAGAAAAGTAACTTGTATATACAGCAATGCTTCGCAACACAAGTAACACAGAGATATTTCGTTTCCACAGGAATGCAATATAGTTATTAATCAGCATTTATTAATAGATCAATTGGTGACAGTTAAATAACATTTAAATATTTGAATGGGTATTTTAAAGGTAGTGATTACGACTATTTATTCATTTGGGTTTGAAAAATAAAGAAGCGCAAGAATGCTGCATAAAATTTAAACATTAGACACATATTCAAATTCAAATGTAAGATTCAAGTGTTAATGGTATAGGTTTGAATGATCTAGCGTGCATGCTCAGTTAAGCTACATTAAGAGCAGTGTTTTTTAACTATAAAGTGGTTGTTTCCTTCGTTAAAGTACGTCTCTTTATTAGAATACGAACCTTTATTACAATTTTCACACACACACATTGATTTAAAATATTCATGTCGTCGGATAATGCTTCGTTCACGTCGAATTGTATTGAGACGGGTTCGTAATTATATCTTGTTGAGGAATTTGTTTCCAGCCTTCCAATCGTATTCTTCTAGCGATAAGCAAACATGGCGAAGTTCAACCATTCAATGTCTGAGAATAGTGTTGAAGTTCATTCTGTTAATAAAACGATTTCTTATATGAAAATCAAAACATAGGCTTGAGAAGCCATTTTTCATTGATTCAAACCATTAATAATGGTGACAGTAGAGTAGATAAAAAATCAAAATGAAAACTTCAAGACCAAACATCACTTTATGGTTAGTTTAAATAGGCAATCAGGTGTTTTTTATCTTTAAATATCTCAAGTTAAATTTAAAATATTTAGTATTATGCATGCGACGGTGCAAGAAAGATGAATAAAACGTATTTTTATTTGAATGAATATACAAATTAAACAAGCACAAGATTTACTTAATGAAATGGGATGCATGTGTTATTTTATATTTCAATAAAACCATGTTCATGTGCAAACATGACATTATTGAAATACAGTTTGCTTACAGTGAAGTATTTAACATTTATATCATAAGAATCTTATTAAAACATTTATAATGTAAAGTTTAATTTTGAAATTTGGGTATATAGACTTAAATCAAAAACAATAATTAAAAATTTGCATAAGGATTTTATGTAATGGAGTTATAACAATAAAATATTAATTTATACACATTTCTTTTCCCTAAAAAGTATTTCGATTGAATAAAGTATATTAAATCAGCCTATTTATGCATTAAAACATAATTGATTTATATATTATTTTCTGGTAACGATATTCAGAGTTTATAGATGATTAAATAGAAAAATTTTATCAACAAGTTGTTTTGTTGTGTGATATTAAAATATTATACAATCTATGAAATAAAATAGCTTAAAATTATATCGTTTGAAATCTCAAATGGAAATGAAACTATTCGGAACAGGAAAAAAAGTAGAAATCCAGTGGGAAATACGTAAGATGTTTCATATTTATCTATATTTTATGTGCATGTATTTTATTCTTTTTACAGTTTTCAAATAATGAAAGGTTCTTTTCTGTGAAGAAAGCTATTGTATTTCCCACACATATTGTATGTGTGTTAAATTTTATTCAATATTTATTCAAGATATTTTGTAGAGTTACAAATAATGTGATTTAATTTCAGAAAAAAATAAAAATAAAGAAAAAAAACATTACTTTTAACAACAATTGTTCTCTTAATTTGACAATTATTGTTCTCAGCGTGAATAAAATCATCAAAAGAAAGAGGGACAATTATCGTTAAAAATTGCTCATTCCTAACCGATTTATCCGCAGTGATCATAAAGCAATTTTGGCCACTGAAATGTGATTTTCTTATATTGGGCATTAAATCGACAATCATAAAAAAAGAAAAGACGATCTCTTTTCCCAGGAAACAAGAGCAAATAATCAATTTGCTGGAATCACTGCGACTAATTGCTGTTACATTAAACCGAATAATCCACTGAACTAAAAATGCATCTAGCGCCATCTACTGGCTCCTCGAGGGACTAGTGAACAGAAAAGACCACTGACTTGCTGATTTGATTGCAAGGCTTTTGGTCTAAGTACTGATCACCATTAGTACTTGCAGAGTTGATGAGGAGAATTCATCTTGGGATCACTTAGCTAGTTCTTACCTATTTCATTTTGAGTCGCAGACTCCCTTTCTCATAAATTAATTCACATGATTTTGGTCTGTTTTATTTACTTGTGGTTTATTTTTTTGCTGGATGCCGAATATATATTAGATATCGTTCACAAGCAAGCCAAGTCATATACATTCTAGGGAGACTACTGAATTCATTTTCACAAACTAACTGAATAATGTCCACACATTCAATGTTATATATATATATATATATATATATATATATATATATATATATATATATATATATATATATATATATATATATATATATATATTTAAATAATGAATTGCGAACGAAAGTAATGAACATAATTTAATTTATAGAGGTAAATTTAATTAGAAACGAGGTAAATTTAATTAAAAATTTAGGACAACTCTTTTTCTTTGTTATTATTCAGAGTGTAAGAAACAAAATAAGTTTAAAACCACGAAATATATAAAAATGAATATAAATAGGCAATAAGAAAGTGTCCGAATATAGTTAAATGCTTAATGATTGTAATTAATTATTTTTTTCTAATGGTCGGGGTATATCGGGATGTATTTTCCCTTTATACCCAAGAAACGGCCAGAAACAGCGACCTCTTTGCCACTGAGGCATTGCCCCGGGTACACCACAGGGAGTGGGCCACTATCGCACCCTCACACATGCCATAGGGACCCGTTTATAGGGTAGTCACCATTCATACCTCATTCACACAGAAGGAAAGGACAAAGGCAGGATAGAGAGAGAAACAGTGAATAAACCGGGATTCGAACCCAGTACTTCCTTATTCGTTGTCAGACACGCTTACCACTAGACACGTTGGCCGGCTTGTAATTATATAAAACTGTTTCGACATACTTTTTAACGATGCAGTTTTGCGTTATGTATTAAAATGCATGTATGTGAATTTACTGTTACGTCATTTATATATTTACCAACAGAATATTGTTTCTGGATTATTGCCTCTTTAAGCACTTGTTGGGAATTTATTGCTTTGCTTAATAAAATATATAATTTATTCGTGCGCGCGCGCGATTTCAATAAATATTTATTCTATCTTAAACTAATATTTATGTAACTTCATTTGAATTATTCTTTTCATCAAATATATAAATTTCATTTATGAAAACACTATAGAGATCATTTTCTTATTCTTAAGCAGAATATAATATTTTTCCGAAATTTAACAAAATCCTCTATTTTAATTTCGAACAGGCTGGTATAGACAAATTTGTAAGTACGTGCTATAATACTGAAGTCTGAAATAGGCTTGTTTACATTGTCTCAAAAAAAATTCAATAGATTAAATTAACTACATTTCAACAATGTATAAATTAAACAGTGACATTAATTAAACTAATTATTAATTCAAAAATTTATTTAAAAAGTAAATTTATACTTTTTAAATATATTTTTAAATTAATAAATGTTGCTAATTAATGCATTATTTGTAATAAACTAATGAATTATGAATTGCAACAGAAAATATAACTTTCGTATTTCTTAAGTTTATTTACAAAGTTACTAGGTAAACAAGAAAGTTCCTTCGCACTGCAATTAACACAATGAATAAGTATGCAAATGAGTGTATGATGTGGTTGAGACACCTGTCAGTCATGAGTAAGAAAATCAGTTGTTTTAAAAGAAGGTCCACTGCGCGGGTACAGTAGCGGGAAGGAATGGATATGCTGTTTTAGTTCGTTTGCTGTTGTCTGCTTTGCCATTTCAATTACATTGGTTCAATTACATTGCCATTTCAATTACATTGAAGATGGGTTTATCAGCTGCTCCATCGATTCAGCGAATTTTTCAAGAGTTTGGAGATAGTGCCGTGAACGAACGCTCGGCAAGAGATTAGTTTTAGAAATTAATTTTGAGAAATTGATTCCCTTGTTATGAAGATTGGAGTGGTTGACGAAAAGCCTTGAATCACAAAGCCCTGAAAGCGGTCATTGAAGAGAACAGCAGTCAATCGTGTGGGGAACATGGCAGACAATTTTACGATTGTGGTGATATTGTTAGACGTCATCTACACCACTTAGGTAAGAAGTACATGTTGTGGGTGTCCTGCAAGCTGTTGAAAGTCAGTAAGCAAAGGCAAGTAGCAGGCTGCCCCCTCAAGTCCTACAGGCTGCTCACCGTGGTGAGGGGATGCCACTGGGTGGAGTGGCGAAGTACGTCGGGAGTGTATTCTCCTAGTAGGGTCACCTAAGGCATGAAGGCCACTCCACTGTGCCCAGCTAAAGTCTGTACGCTCCAGAGCTAAGTCAGACTTCTGCCACCAGTGCTCCTGGTCCCTAACCATAGAAGCCGCCTCTTACCCCACTCATAATTAATTCACCCAGTTTTTCTCATGCTGTCTCGATCGCCACGCTGTTTACAAAAGGATCGTGCTCCTGGCTTAGGTAAAGGCCCAGATCCGAAAAATATATTACAACCACCAAAGTATATGAACTCATTTAAATTAATCCATATTAATATAAATGGTATATCTTCTTTGAGTACACTTTCAGTGGATTCCGTCCCATGTGGATGTTGCTGGTAATTAAATTGCGGACAGTTTGGCTAAAGCCCCTGCTAGCGGTTTCACCATGCCTGCCGCTTCTCTTACTCATTATGGAGCTTTATCTAAAATTAGGGCAACTACCATGGCTTCCTGGATTGTCTCACCTGTATATCTTTGGTAGCAAGTGAGGTGTCCTGGTGGCTTCTTGGCTCCAGGCTGCAGTAGACAAGATCAATCTGTTTCCATGACTTTTGTAGGTGGTAACAAACATTTAGAGACCAGCACTAAGTGTTCTTCGGTGCAGCCCTCTCCTGACCTTATTTTATCCCTTTTAGGGCTTACCAAGCAAGATCTGATTCTGGATCCCCAGAAGGGGATCCAGAATCAGATCTTGATAGCCCAAGACTATCTGTGCTGGATTTCGATGGTGATTACTTCGAGGACTAAAAACAGTTTACACTTTCTGAAGGTCATGTTGCAGTGCGACATTAAAAACGACAAGAACTTTCGTGCTTATCTTGTGTAATTTTGAAATACTTAAGTTTAACTTTTATTTTGCTTACAAATAAACATTAAGAGTAAAACGCTATTTAAAATGTATACCACAGTTATAAATATTATCTCAAAATGTTTTCAAACATGGTATATTGGTGATTTTTGAAATGTATCTATGTTAAATTAGTCACTCTACATTTACTCTTGTGTTACATATTTAGAATTTTTTTTATTTTAAAACATATTCATTATAATTTAATGCAATATTATATAGAATTATTTAAAAAACTACATATATATATATATATATATATATATATATATATATATATATATATATATATATATATATATATATATATATATATATATATGTATATATATATATATAATTATCAATCAAATTCTCTTAATTTATTAAACTTTCCATTAACATTATTTATTCTGATAGTAAACGAATACCAATGTGATTTCATTTGATATTACCTATCGTATATTCTGAATTTAGTTATTATTTAATTGTGTCGAACTAATTGAATTCTATTTCAGAATAACAATCTCTCTATAATAATAAATAATAAAAATATCAAATAATTTATTAGCGATTCGTTTTCGAATTAAAGGAATCAATGTACAGTTGTTAGTATAAGTATTTAATCATATTTAAAGTATTATGTATTTTACTCTATTTCATTCACGTCGTCGAATTTAAATGTTTCTGCATTTCAAATTAAATATGATGAAATCGAAAGTAAAAGGGTAAAATTAAGTTAAAGAAAACAAGCGATTATTGTAATTAGATTATTATACACATAATAATCTCGCGGAAGTATTGTTAAAACTGCAGTAATCCCCCTATAATACGTTTTCATATTACGCGATTTCATGTCCCTCGTACAACGCATATTTTACCCCTTATTACGGCTTCATTTCCCAAGTTATATATCTGTACTGTGAAATTTAAGATTTATACAATTAGAAATATCAATTTCGTGGTTGTTTGCACTTAGAAGTTGTGCTGTTACAAAATTAAATTAAATTATATTCTTGAAATTTGACATTCTGCAAAAAATGACGTCAGTTGAAGATTATTTCACATATCTCCTTCAGCTGATAAATATGTAATAAAATTGTTTTTGCAATCATTTGACTTATTTGAAATTGAAACAGTTTTTCTGTTACATTTGTATCAGTAATTACTTTTAATTGTTCTTCATTTGATTTTGATTAAACACACACTTTTCGCATTCAGAACATAATTTTTCCTTAATATTTGATTTAAAATACTTTTAACGAATAAAGTTAAAAAGAATCAATTGTACATGATGCATAATGCGAGGTTATACATGCTCGTTTTACGAGAATGCTCGTACAACGCGTTTCCCTATGCTTAGGAACTAATGCACTATGTGTTATGGAAGGGATTACTAGAACATATAGTCTGACACAGGATCTGAAATGACTTTATTAGATCATTTAAGATTGCTAAAAATATGTTTGAAGAAATTGATGCATTGATTTAAATTTAAAAATCAAGAAACATAAATATTAGTGTGTACCATCAAAATAGTTATAATATTGTTAAACAGTGCTCAAACAGTGAAGCATTTATTTAAGGCAAAATAGTTGCTAAGACTAACACATTAAGTAATCAGAAATAATTCCCTTTATATATTTCAAACAGTAATCAAAGTCATCAAATATTAAAAACAGCATCGATTATAATTTAAAATGAAACCAAAAACGTAATTATTTGATCTGAATAGTAATACTATACTGTGAGAGTGAAACATATAATTAATAACTTTTTCACGGTAACAGAAACCAGCGATAAATCAGCTTGATATCAACATAAGCCTTGTTAAAATATGATATATTACTTCATTTCCAAATAAATATATTCGGGATTATTCGATTAAAATTATTTTATAAATTCAATTATTAAAAAATAATTGAAAGTGCAATATATTTCACTTTTTAAAATAATGTAATTATTGCCTATGTAAAGATTATATATTTGTTGTAATCTGTATAGTATGTAATTGATATTTTCTTTATATATATATATAATTTCCATTTTAACTATCTCATAAAATTTGCCGAAATGAACGAATTTTGTTCATGTATATTAAAAATTCAATGATGCTACATATCCAGAAAAATCTCCTAGTCATGAAAATTTGTAATTTATTTATTTAAAACCATATTTATATCTTATTTCTTTCTTGCCAAAAATGACTTGCATTTGAATATCAGAAACTTATTTAAAAATAATAAAATATCGCTGCCCATTTTTGCTTAAGTTATATTATTTTTCAGGAAAATTCTCTTAAAATATTTAATGATTATTTACAATTATTGCAATATAAAACTACTTAGCTCAGAATAATATTGTTTGGAATCTATATTATACATTAGAAATCTCTTTCAAAAGTCCTCTAGAATTAAACATATATTACTAGGTGTACACGGACATCGTTATGTAGAACTAGAATTATTGTATACAAGAATTTTGTTTAGAATGTTATTAAAAAGCTAACTAAATTAATACCTTAATTTTTTTTTGTTTTCTATTTATTTTGTTCTCTTTACTAAGATTTAAATATCATTTTATTTTTAATACTTTATTTATGAGTCCTTCTGAACAATTGTATTTCTATGTTATACTTCAAGTCTTCAAGCGTGTAATATATATATATATATATATATATATATATATAAAAATAAATATATATATATATATATATATATTTATATATATATATATATATATATATATGTGTGTGTGTGTGTGTATGTGTGTGTGTGTATGTGTATGCGTGTGTGTGTGTATGTGTGTGTGTATGTGTATGCGTGTGTGTGTATGTGTGTGTGTGTGTGTGTGTGTGTGTGTGTGTATGTGTGTGTGTGTGTGTGCGTGTGTATTTTTGTTAATCTGGTATTTCGTTGAGCTTATGTCTGACATATTGCATTAATTATATTTACTTTAAATAGGTATCAAATACATTTTATAACAGGAAAATTAAAAAACAATTAAAAAACTATTATTATAGATTTTATTTGTTTGCATTTATTATTTTTTATTTCTATGATGCAGTAAGCAGTTAAACTTCTAAAAATAATATTCATATTTAGTTAAAATAATAATATATGTTTTGAAGAATTTTATCAATTTAATTAGTAAATGGAATATTCCCATTCTAAAAGATATAATAAAAAAAAGAAAAAGAAATCTTTCGCAAGTTTGGAAGCTCTTAATTACACTACTGGTCATTAAAATTGCTACACCATGAAGAAATGCAGATAACAAAATGATATTTATTGGACAAATATATGATACTAGAAATAACAAGTGATTAAATTTTCAAAAAGATTGGCTGGATAGATCCTGAGAAATCAGTACCCAGAACAACCACCTCTGGCAGTAATAACAGTAGTTATACGCCTGGGCATTGAGTCAAACAGATATTGGATTGCATGTACAGGTACAGATGCCCTTGCAGCTTCAACACGATGCCACAGTTCATCAACCGTAGTGACTGGCGTTTCGTGACGAGCCAATCGCTCGGCAACTATTGACCAGACGTTTTCTATTGGTGAAAGATCTGGAGAACGTGCTGGCCAGGGCAACAGCCTAACATGTTCCGTATCAAGGAATGTCCGCACAATATCGGCAACATGCGGTCGGGCATTATCCTGCTGAAATATAGGTTTCGCATGGCTTGAATAAAAGGTAGAGCCACGGGTCGTAACACACCAGAAATGTAACGTGCACTGTTCAAAGCACCGTCAATGCGAACAAGAGTTGACCGAGACGTGCATCCAATGGCACCCCATATCATCACGCCAGGTGATGGGCCAGTATGACGATGACGAATGCCCGCTGCCAGTGTGCGTTCACCACGATGGCGCCAAACACGGATGCGACAATCAGGATACTGAACATAGAACCCGGATTCATCTGAAAAGATGACGTCTCGCCATTCATGCGCCCAGGTTCATCGCTGATCACACCCATGAAGGCGCTCTTGTCTATGACGCAGCGTCAAGAGAAGCCGCAACCATAGTCTCCGAGCTGAGAGTCCAAGCTGCTGCAAACGTCGTCGAACTGTTCGTGCAGACATTTGTTGTCTTCCAAACGACCCGTTTCTTGACTCACGGCTCGTGACGTGGTTGCACGATCCATTACGGCCATGCAGATAATATACCTGTCTTCTCGGCTGCTAGCGATAGGTGGCCGTTGGGATGCCGCATGGCGTTCCGTATTACCGTCTTGAACCCATCGATTCCAAATTCTGTTAACAGTCATTGGCTGTCGATCGACACGAGCAGCAATACTGCGATAAGATAAACCGCAATCCCGGTACGCTACAGTCCGACCTTTATCAAAGTCAGAAACGCGCTTGTACGCATTTCTCCTTCTTACACGAGGCATCACAACAACTTTTCACCAGGCAACAATGGTCAAATGCAATTTGTGTATGAGGAACCGGCTGAACATATTCCTCATTTAAACACAATATAGGTGTCTCTACTGGCGCCTGCTATGTCTGAATGCGCTGAAAAGCTAATCATTTGCATATCACATCACCTTCTTCCTTTCGCATAAATTTCACGTCTGTAGCATGTCGCCTTCTTGGTGTAGCAATTTTAATGGCCAATAGTGTAGTAAAATTTCAACTTTTTTATTTTATTTTCGAGATATTTAAGGAATAGTTAATATTTGTTTTTTTCTTAATTAGAACAAAAAATTTGTGGTTTCACTATTATGAAAGTGTTTTTTTTTATTTTTAAAAGGCATTAGATAATTTAAAAATATAAGGATTAGTGCTACAACTTATATTCAAGCACATAATTAGAAACATTTTTAAATAAAAATATATATTGTAATTAATATGGAGGTAATAAACATAAAGATATGCATAGTTTATAATTGAAAATCAAAGAAAAAGTATAATTTTAATTTTCAAATATTTAAATAAATGTAATAAATGGATAAAAAACGACTTAACTTATACATGCAACTATGATAAATTCGTTTACTCAGTAGTTTTTCCTCTACTGAAATAAATATTAATAATTCTATATCATCGAAGAATATCGCTTGTAAAATTTGTATTTAAATAAAGTTTTATCAAACGAAGAATAAAGTTTTACCCTTACAAATAAAGTTTTACCCTTACGAAGAATTCACCTGTAAGCAAATTTAATAAGATAAATTTTAATTTTAGAAGCACATACGTCTTCAAAAACAGATATCTGTGAAAAATTACACATTTTAAGTCTCTTAGCTTTTATATTTATCATGCATTACATTTAGGTAATGGTGTATTCAAATATGTATCTAACTAATTCAACTAAATGCATAAATTATTTTTAATATTCATTAAATTCATTTTCCATTCATTTTTTAAAATTCTATTTGTAATAAAAAAATTTTTGCAACTTTAGAAACTGGAAGCATCTGATTAACATTGAGTTGATTTTAGTACTGTCTAGTGAAGAGCCAACATTTTTTTTTTGTTTTCGAAAACTTTCGCTGTATATATCCGACAGTATTACTGAAACGGTAAACGGCAGTTGTAAAACTTTATGCGCTGAAGCTTAATTTGCCATTCTGAAGAGCTATTTCAAAATAGTAGACTTTATCCTTGAGTTTCTAAAAAGGTATCTCGAAAAACTTCCAAGCATATAAATCCAACGAATGCTTATGCTGAAAGCAGAAGCACAACGCTCGTCTTCCATTGTTCAACGATTTCTAGAATTAATCCTAAGATTAATCTATAAAGAATGGGAGTCTTATTAATAACATTCATTTACTAACGGAAATGAAATTAAGTTGTTTATTTTCAATACTTTCTTATCTAGCTATTTCTGTTGATTTCAAAAATCATCTAAGCATTGCAAATTACTTTGTAATTTTAATACACCATCAAATCTCGCTCTCCCCTCCCATCCATCCCTGATTCAGCAAGTGGACCTCAGGGAGTGCGTTAGAATTTGGGAGTGACAGACATGATCGAACGGCTATCTCAAAACTTTGCAGTGGTTATCTGAAAAGCGTGACATTCGAATCTGTGGGAGCAAGGTATTGTCATTGTTCACATTATGAAATCTGAAGCCGGTTTCTTCCAATCTTATTCTGAATTGTTTCACTCTAGCCGATGTTTGTGCAAGTCCACTGCTGGTGTTCGCCTTCGCTAGGGTTCACGCTGTTATATATGTGATCTAGCTGCCACGCAATATCTCTGAAATATTAGAAACAACAACAAGACACAATCAAATGGTGAAGTCCATACTTGATGGCATTTCATATGACAAGTTAATACGACATACTTTTGGCTACTATGTTTTGCTTATCTGAATTCACTACAATAGTATTGACATTTTCTGTAGTCCATAATTTCAATGACTCTCTTTTATTCATACCATTCCACATTAGAGATTATGACTTATAATGAAAACTTTAATTTTAAATTTGACACTAATCCACTGACTTTATATATTTAGCTTGGTAAATCTTGGTAATGGGGGTGATGCTCTCCACTTGGCTTTCAATTTATTACTCTTCTACCAATATTATATTAATAAATTACATTTCTATTTTAATATTAAAATTTTGTTTTAAATATTACTTTACAGAGGATCATTTAAGAAATTAGAATTTGAAAAAAATTGCAAATTAGAGAGCTTAAAATTCTTAAACCTCTTAAGTGTTCACATGCTTTATAAGACTAATATTTATTATTTTTATACCTTAAAAACATCTTCGAATAGTTATTGCTTGTGAGCTATTTTCAATTTCGTTTTTTAGTTTTTATCTACTCTGAATTTTTTTTTTTGAATGATATGTAATTTCCTGATTTTTTTTCTGAACAATTGTCGAATGGAATCCTTCGAATAATTACACTAAACGATAAGAATTAAAGACCTTCCTTATTATGGATACTAACTAAGGAAAAGAAGCTATACAAATCCACATTTAGATGTCGGAGGCAGAGGGAAAGTTTTCCCTACCAATTACAAGAGATGGGGACCCTGGCAATGTCTAATGACGCTATCCACTTACATTTATTGTAGAGTTCTCCTCTATCACTCTTAAGTCCAGCTTTCCCTGTAACACGCTAGACAAATGGTATTTTCTTCCGTTCAGGTTGTTTAGACTCCCGACGTGTTTTCCCTTACACTTAGAAAACGAATTTATCGCGTGGAAGAAAACACGAAGCGATTGCTTTTTTCTCCTTACTTTTATTTCCCCTTTCGTCTGTATATAGATCACTGCATTTGGCCGGACTGTTTGGCGACAGACGTTTCTCAGGGCTTAGGAAAGAGTTTAGGAATCTTAGAGTATAAAGTATGAAAGTTTCATAAAGGAAAGTAAATATAAACTAGTAAAGAATGAGTAGCACTTAAAACAAGCAATCTATAGAGGATAATTGTTTTTCTTATAAATCAATAAAATTCTACTTCACTAGTTTTAAATGATTTAGAATATTAGGCAACAATTAAGTTGAAATAATGAATCATTTTTTATGTTAGTATTTATCATTCCCAATCTAAGAGTATAAAATTCCATAATGGAAAATAAATATAAGACAGTAAGGAATGAATAGTACTTAAGACAAGTAATCTATCGAGGAAAACTATTTTTCTTAATCAATAAAATTCCACTTTACAAATTTTAAAGGCCTTAGAATATTTGACAGTAAATTGTTTGAGATAAACTGTTTTGCTATGTTATTATTTAAAACTATAAAATTAAATTAAAATAGATTGATTTAATCCGTTTTAGGTAAAAGATATATTTTAAGACAATAATGTTATACAATTTTCTAATCTGTTACGTATCAGTGTTGCCCAGCCTTTGGTCTATGATGATAATATTTAGAACTCAAAAATTGAATGCGAGCCGTACACAAGATACCTTTCGGTTATCAATATATGGGGCGGTTTTTCATTTAATTTTCTTTTGGTGCATGTATTAATACTTTTTAATAAATAAAAAAATATTAGAATTAATTTTGTTTGAAGTTAAAGACAAGTATTTCAGCAATTTGTCTTCCATATACGTTTTTACCATAAAATCACAGATACTTCTTTCCATAACAACGAATTTGCACTCAATTATCTTGCAGCGTATCAAAAGATATCTCTTATATTGCTATATGTACTTACCATATTTTAAAAATTAAGAAATATAAAGGAAGGGTTAATTTCATATAAAATATTTTTTATTCATAGTACCCAATCGGACTGGGAGAGCACATACAAAATGATTGGTGAGCACACTTGTGCTCGCGAACACGAGGTTGGGTACCTCTGTATTACATGTTTGAAATAAATGAGAAGCAATAAGCAAAATAAATTATTCGGTTATTAGCAGATAATGAACCGAACTGGTAATTTTGATGACACTAGCCAGAAATTTTCTAATTCAAGTTAAGGCAAGCCCAATTTCGCTTATGGATCCTATAAGTTTACTTTAGGATTTTATTGGAATTGTGTTCATTTCTATTAACTTTAACTTAAAAAAACAAATGAAAGACAAATGCCAGTCACTTTTCAGCAATTGGGTTGGTAAGCATATTAGATCTTACATCAACAAAGGAACAAAAATGTCAACAGTTTAAAGCCCAAAAGAAGTTATTCATAATGACCGTGATTTACTTGGAATGGAATTTCCCTTAATTGTACTTATTCAAAATAGCAAGATTAATGACAAAACAATGAGAGTTTCAAAATTTATTTTTAATTAACATTTTACATTCATTTATAATTTTCACAAATGTTTTCAATTTTAACCAATACCTAAACTTTATAGATTCTTTTAAATTTTTAAAATCTAATTTTAATATGCATAAAACTGAATACAAAGTATTGCAATTCCCTTAAACTTTTATTAAGTATTTCATGCATATAAAGTTAAAAATTAAAATCCTTTTAATTTAATTTATTTAAACATTATTTTTCTAAGAGCATAAGTCTGAGCTATCGTTATTTAATTTGTATTTTTGAAGATTTACAAAGTACTTACAAGGACACAAACCGTCTAACATTCAAAAATGTGTGCCCAGAAATATTTAACTGAATGGTAAAAATAGTTCAAAGTAATTTTAAATTGCTATGTTATTTCTTATTATAATTACTAAAAATACAGAGAGGTGATTGTTGTTATTTTTAGCACTTGGGCAAACCCAGCTCGCTAGTCAATGACAATCCGAAATTAAGTCAGAAGGGCATGTCTTCCGCTTAACCAGAGGACTATGAAGGTGAAAATACGTCTGTGCTCTTAGACTCTTCCTATAGATGGCACCACCAAAGGATCAACTCCCTCAATATTGACTTTCTTCTGAAAGGGAAGGAAATTTTGTCCAGAGCATTACACCCATGGTAACTGCTCAATGATGGTCAAAGGACTTTCGATTTCATAGCATGTATATCTGATGTACTCGGTGGGCCTTTGGTGACATTGGGTATAAAACCCAGTCCTACCTGTTTGAAGGTCTAAGGCCTAACCACTAAGCTACCACGACCCTAAAAAGACAGATAAATTTCACATGAGTAGTTTTCATGTGAGGAGCAAAAAAATCATACGCTGTGTCCAAAATGAATTTCGACTCAAGCAGCACTTGCCCACATTCTGGCTTGCATTGGTTTGAATAAAGGGCATCTATTCTCGAACTCCGTTGTTTGCAGGTGCTCCGGCTTATGGACCTGTTTTGATGTTGATGTCAAAGAGGAGAAAGGAATCACGAAAACACAATAACATGCGTAGTTTAGTTTTATAATTCTCATAATTATATTTAATAATGTGATGGGATAAAAATTTGAACTACACATGAAAATTCAATCAAATTATTTTCGTTCACGCAAATTTAATTAATAAATGAATGGAGAAAATATGCATTATTTAGAGAACACAACTTCTTTTAATTTAGGTTGAATAATAATTTATTTAAAAAATCTCATGTTTCATGGAATTGTAAAAATGTAAAATATTTGATATGTGTTACAACGAATGTGCTGAAATTATTTGAGAATTTCATTTAATTAAAATTATTAAGAATGTTATTAAAATTATTTAAATGTTTCGTGGTTTCGTGATAGAAGTTAAGAAAATATCCAGGCATATATTTACATAATTAATTTGACCACGTTTAAAATTATTTTATCATTTATGAAAAAATATCAGTGAAATATAAATTTAGCATCGGAAATATAATGTAGTAGTTATAATTTAAAAAGCAGCTCTATCAAATAATATCTTAACTATAAATAAATGAAAAGCATTTTTCTGATTTTATTCAAATGTAGTTTTTAAGTAATTCCAACAAGAGGATCTAATTAAAAGTAATTATTTGCTGGTCTTTAGTAATGCAATTAAAATGCTAAAAAGTAGCTGTTTAATTAAAAGAAGCACGAAAGAGTTCAAGATATAAAGTTTTAATTCAGAGTTGGTTAATTTTCGCTAACTATTACTCTTTCAATTTGTCTACTTTTACCTAACTATGCTAAATTTTTTTTTTCTTTTCAAGATAAAATGTACATTTATAAAAAGTCAGAATGAAATAGAGGAAATTTTTTTGTTTTCATATTTTAATTGTAGCTTGTTTCCAAGTGAGGAGTAATATACATAATAATTTTCCATACTTTTTACAATGAAACCCATTATATTTTCTGATGTATTAATCGATCAACATCAAAGATTTAATATTTTCTGATCATTTCAAGAAAACCTTTGTGATGGTTTTTATTTTTTAAAATATAACATATGAGGATTTTCATGCTATTTCTATTTCCATTTGAAGATGCAATCATAATTTTCTGGAATTTAATTGGACTAGTTAAACATTATGGACAATTACAACAGTCAACAATATTTGGAAGTTGCTTTTAATAAGTTTGAGTAGTAAGCAATAAGCAACCAATTATTATAATATTAACAGTTAAATAAGTTGTGACTTATAATATATATTATATACACAGAATTGTAAAAAAAAATTACCAACTTAGTTAGAGATAATTTAGTTTCCTATACCTAAGAATTGATTTAGTGTATAAAATAATTTGAAGTAACCAATAAACCAACCTGTTTTTGGAAGTGTTAAAATGCGTTTAAAATGGGATGTACCTACTATAGATTTTTGACCATAAATTGGCTGTATTTCTTTCATTACAGTCGAGATCGTGAATATGCCACTTTATTACGATTCTCGTTAGTTTAAAATATCCATGACGTCATAACGTTTCACCCTTGTCATATCGTTTTGAGACGTCGTCCTAAATCTGACTTGTCCATGCATTTGCTGCCTGCCTGCCTACCACATTTTTCGAGAGGCAGGAAACTAGAAGATCTCCATCGAATGTCTAAGAATAGTGATGCAGTTCAGTTTTTTAATAAAACAATTTCTTTTATAAAGAAAAAAGCATCGGTTTGATAAGCCATTTTGCTTTGATTCAAGCCACTAACACATAGACAATAGAACCCCCCAAAAATGGAAAAGACATGACAAAAAATCCACTTTATATAGTTAGTTTAATCGGCAAGGACGATTTAAATTTTTAAAATTTCATTTATTCATAAAAGTTTAAATTAATACATACAATATATATATATATCTTTTATTTATTTTATTTAATAATAACAACAATTAAAATGTAGAAAAATGTAACTAACTATAAATAATGAGCTGACAGTCAGGCAAGCGCCATTTTCCACAATTACTAAGAGGCGGAATAAATCGCTTACAACGAGGGAGCTGCTCTTCGAGTTCCTCAAGTTGAGGGCCAACACAAACAATTAATATAAACTTATTAGTTAAATAATTTATGATATTTATGTAAAACAGAAATATAAAAAAAAACAAGAGAATAGTGATATACCAAAGAATAATTTAGTTCCGTAAATATAAGAATTAATTTAGGTAATAAAAGCAGTAAAACCAATGAACCCAATGAGTATATATATATATGTATGAATTATATATATATATATATATATATATATATATATATATATATATGTATCTATATATATATATATATATATATATATATATATATATATATATATATATATATATATATATATATATATATGTATGTATGTATTATATATATATATATATATATATATACACTCACTACTGGCCATTAAAATCGCTACACCTGGCAGAAATGCAGAAGATAACAAAATGATATGTATTGGACAAATATATGATACTAGAAATAACAAGTGATTAGATTTTCAAAAAAATTTGCCTGGATAGATCCTGAGAAATCAGTACACAGAACAACCACCTCTGTCAGTAATAACAGCAGTTATACGCCTGGGCATTGAGTCAAACAGAGATTGGATTGCATGTACAGGTACAGATGCCCATGCAGCTTGAACACGATGCCACAGTTCATCAACCGTAGTGAGTGGTGTTTGGTGACGAGCCAGTCGCGAATTGACAAGACATTTTCTATTGGTGAAAGATCTAGAGAACGTGCTGGCCAGAGCAACAGCCTAACATGTTCCGTATCAAGGAAGGTTCGTTCAATACCGGCAACATGCGGTCGGGCATTATCCTACTGAAACGTAGGGTTTCGCAGGGCTCGAATAAAGGGTAGAGACATGGGTCGTAACACACCAGAAATGTAACGTGCACTGTTCAAAGCACCTTCAATGCGAACAAGAGGTGACCGAGACGTGTATCCAATGTCACCTCATACCATCACGCCAGGTTATGTGCCAGTATGACGATGACGAATGCACGCTGCCAGTGTGCGTTCACCACGATGCCGCCAAACACGGATGCGACCGTCGTGATGCTGTTCACAGAATCTGGATTCATCTGAAAAGATGACGTCTCGCCATTCGTGCGTCGTTGATCACACCATTAAAGGTGCTCTTGTCCATGACGCAGCGTCAAGGAAAGCCGCAGCCATGGACTCCAAGTTGAGAGTCCATGCTGCTGCAAACTTCGTCGAATTGTTCGTGCAGACACTTGTTTTCTTCCAAACGACCCCGTTTCTTGACTCACGGCTCGTGACGTGGTTGCACGATCCATTACGGCCATGCGGATAATATGCCTGTCTTCTCGGCTGCTAGTGATATGTGGCCGTTCAGATCCCTCATGGCGTTCCGTAATACCGTCCTGAACCCATCGATTCATATTCTGCTAACAGTCATTGGATCTCGACCGACGCGAGCAGCAATACTGCGATAAGATAAACCGCAATCCTGGTTCGCTACAATACCGATATATATTGTCATAACTTTATAGCATATATAATGCTGATAAGGTATCCCATTCCATTTTTCTGTGAAAAGTTTATGTAAGATATAAGAAAATAATATTCTAACAAAGAAAAAGAAATTATTTGCCTATAAAGACACGCGAGGTGGACAGTTGCAAAAAAAGTCCAATAAATGATAGTAAATGTCAAATTATTTTTTCCAAAGTAAAATAATCATCTTTAAGCATAGTACTTCAATTTATCTCTGCGTAATTTATGTAATGTTACACATTAAAATGTGCTGAACATTCTAAAATTGTTGATTATCGCTGAGAAAAATATTCATTTGTTGTACATTTGTTTTTCATTAATTCTAATATTTTTTAGTTATTTAAAAGTATTAACGGTCTAATGTATATACATGCACCAAAAAAATATTCATTTGATTTTGACATGGCATATCAGAAGTTTTTTGTAAAGGGAGTACTTAAAGCAGAAATTAAAAAGACATTTGAAGCGAGTAAATTTAATCAAATTGTAAACATGTTAGCTATTTCATACATTTGCTAAAATTTAAATGTACTTCAAAATTCCTCATGAAATTATTCAGAAAAACAAAATTACGATTATTAATCAGGAGTAACGAGGAGCAAATGAAATGTTAAAATGAAATCCAAAATCTATGAAAACAGTTTTATATAAATCTTAACTTACTTCTTTCCATTATGTTTCGATATATGTAGTAAATCATTTAAGATGTTTCATTCAATGGAAACGTTATTTTCAAAGTTTATACTCTTGCTCATATTGTATAAATTCCTAAACGGAGATAAAGCAGTTGGGTAAAATATAAAATGTGAAAATGTTTTTCCTCAGTTTGATCTCCTCTCGTTTAAATTAAAAGTGCCTTCTCAGATTTTAAAAAAAAGAGTTTACATTTTCAAATAAACTAATTTCCAAAGATACAGATTGAAAAAATAGCAATCCACTGAGCTTGGTTGAGCAAACAATGAATCTGGAATAAAATGAAGAAAAAATTTTAATATCCCTTTCACATGCTATTTCACTTTTTTCAGATAAGAAGGTAGGAATACAATAATAATGTTTTTAAGGAAAGGATTTGAACTTGTTAAATTCCTTTAATATCCCTGAAAACTCTCATCCACTTACTTTTGCTGAATGGTTTACTACAATTTACTCATAATTCTGACGAATGGTGTTTCAAAATAAGTAAGAAAAGTTCATTATTGTAAAAACAAAACATTTATTTTACGTTTTCATATTAGCTTAAATTCTATGTGAAACATACATAAAATATTTGCATGGGTATTATTATAATATATTTATTTAAATACAATATGTAATAAATATATACTAAGAATAACGGGGCCATGGTATCTTTGTGATTAGTTCATTGGCATTCCGTTCGAAAGTACGGGGTTTGATTCTCAATGTCGCCAAAGACCCTCCGAGTACATGCGATATACGTGTTTGTTAAGTCTTTGGAATCAACAGTTCTGCGATCGGTCGTTGAGTAGTTACTTTTGGTGTAATGGTCTGGAAGAAATTTCCTCGTCCGTCAGATCAATGACAAAATTTAGGAGGAAGATCCTCTGGGGTGACATTCATCGGAAGAGTTTAAAGCAAAGTCGTACTTTAACCTTTATGGTGCTCTGGTTGAAAACGAAAGACGCACCTTTCTGACTCAAATTTTCATAGCTAACGACATAGTGTATTTGACTTGTGCAAGCGTCATATGTAAACAATAATATCAAAAAAGAAATTTTAAATGTTTTTGCTATTGTGATTTTTCTGCTGGATTCTCAGTCTTATACAAACAAAATTATATCTATTTGATTATAAATATGTGTCATATATCTATAATTATTTAAAATAATAAAATTATTTTAGAAAAAACCCTGAAAAGTATTCAAGATATGTAAACTAACTTATATGGGCGCAAAAAAAGATACCGTTTTATAAATTTAGAATATAAAACATTCCAAAATCAACAATCAAATAATTCAAATATAAAAATTATGAAATAAAAGTAAAAATCTCAAATGGGGGTCTCTTCAGAAGGACACCCATTCTGAAATTTAATAAAAGGTTTTTCTGAGATTGGGGGTTTCATAATGCAACGGAACTAGCCGAAATCCAAAACTTACAACAAACTAAGTAACAATACAAAAAACAGCTCAAAATTAAAAAGATAATCGCACTTTCAAATACAAATTTAAACATATTCAAACTAACTAAAGCTAAAAAAAAAAAAAAAGTTTTCAAAATTTTATCATGTCATGTATGAATTAATATAAAAAAATATTTTCCTAAGTGAAAGTGTACAAATGAAACATTCTCTTCGGATTTGTGTAATTAAATCATGGAAATATAATAAACATTTTCACTGATTAAAATGTTTTAAAAAACGTACAAAATAGTTTATATATTTAGACATTACACTCTAATATGCAAAATTTGATTTACAGCTTTGTAAGAATAAAAAAATTCACAGAAATCTTTAAATTTTTTAACTTATGAGCCAAATGTAAACAACAGAATATTTTGCGGTATACGTTTTGTTAAATATATGGAATCGAAAGTTCTGTGGTCAATCGTTGAGCAGTTACCATGCGTGTAATGATTTGGAGAAAACTTCCTTCCCCTCCTGATCAATGTCAAAATTTAGGAAGACTATTCTCTGGTGATTCCCTCTGTAAGAGGAATCTTAGATCAAAGTCGTACTTTCACCTTCGTGTTGCTCCTAAAACTGATTAAAAGAGGCATCCTCCTGGCTTGAATTCGCATAACCGTTGGCAGAGAGAGCTTGGCTTATCCATGGGTCATGAACAAGAACGGAACCTTTAATTTTTGCGCCACAAATTTTTTTTAAATATATATTGTATTATTGATTACAAAAATAGTACTTCATAATTTAAAACAAAAAGCTGAGTTTTATATTTTTGAATAATTATTATAAATAAGATGCCATTTGATATTGGGAAAAAATATATGGTGACAGTAAATATCTTAACGTTAAAATACTTGATGATAAATTTTTAAAGGGTTATTTTATAGTAATCAGTATTTATGTCTTTTTTCGGTAAATGTTTATAAATTAAAGAGAAATCACCTTGTGGTTTATTTTCAGAACAAAGCACTAAGAAGATTAATATGTTCAGCGCTAATCATTCTTGAGCAAAGTGGCTATGAATACAATGCATGTACCTTTATAGGAATGGCTACTTTCCTGGTTTCTTCGTTTGCGTTTTTTGTGTACGTGTCTCGTTATTTATGAAAAGTTCTCCCGCCCAGAAAACGAATATGGAATCTAAAGGAAGCCATAAAAATGTTTAAGGTAGATTACAGTGTTAATTTGTTAACAATGTAGTTACATAATCAAACATAAAAATTAAATAGCAAAATATAAATTGTGATATTAATTTCAAATTATTTTTAAAAAACTGGAACACGAAAATACTTTTAGCATTTTATTTTGAATTAGCCTTTCAAATCAGGGCAACAATATTAATCCAGTTATAATGAACTATAGTTTTTTTATTGTAACTCGATTGAAATGAAGATGTAGATTTTAAGCAAACAATGTGATAAATAAATTTGTTTCAGTCTTCTTAGATATATACATGTATAGGCTACTTCGTTATTTATGTAACTAAGATAGAATATACTTTATATTCTATTCATAATATTTTTTAGGAATTTTAATTTAATGAAGTAAATATTTTTAATCATGATATATATATAAATTATATTCTCCATAACTTATATTTACTAATTTTTTTTTTGTTATTTAATTTATTTGCAATGGTTAACAGATTGGTTTATTTGTAGTTAGTTTTAAACTGTCAAGTATTAAACATAACTTAAAATGTGTTTTTTGATATAAAGGAAAATTTAGAATTGAACTTCATATATTGCTAAATTCATACACAATATATTTTCTTAGAGATTGAATAGTTTCCATTATTAAATCATAATTTCGTACACCGGTGCTATCGATGTAATTTATAATTTTCATTTATTCATAAAAGCTAGATTCTTTGAAGATAAAATTTTATTTTAGAGATTAAAAGTACGGAATTGTTTCGGTGCTTTACAATTTATATCTCTCATCTTTGATCAATAGACGCATGAAAGATTAAAAACATAAATTTTTGTAGACTGGTTTAATTATACGGAAGATTTTAAAACTTTAATCCATTATCGAAAAACAATTTGTTTTCTATGTTACAAAAATGATAAATATATTCCATTATTATCTTTAGAGTGCATTTTTTATGAATTCTTGTAATGCCTGATTGCATTAAATCTCTGAAGAGTTCGTAGCTTTAAAAAATATGAATAAATTTCCAAAAAAAATGTATTCAGATAAATAAAAAAAAACTGTTTTCAACATGCATTAATGCTGCGGTGATTTTTAATTCAGTTATCAAGAAGGCAATAAAAATTCAGCAAAATATGAAGTTTAAAGTTTCGGTATTTTTTAATGCCCCTCCTACTAGGAGTTAGCACGGAAAAAAGCTTCCATTAAACCATCTATTTCTTTGTTTTGCAAAATTTTCCCTGATTTTTGAAGAAAATGTTTAAAATATCTAAAAAAATAATTTTATAACTAAACACAATTTTTAAAATGTTTAACTGTTATTTTTTCTATTGAAATATCTCCTCATTATTTTATAGCAACTTAGCTATATAATGCCTTCAAAAGTCAAAAGTATTCTTTTGAAGTTGTGAAAATAATAATCAATTTAGTTTTATAAAACCAAATTAGGTGTCAGAAATAATGACCATCCATAAATAGTGATGATGAGTCATCTCTTCCTGTGTTTTACAAATTTTATATATTTTTTTAAAAAAAAATGGTTCTAAATATTTAAAAAAATTAATGTTGTATGTTAACATGAACTATTCATCAAAATTTTTCAAAATGTTAACAGTTTTTTCTAGTAACTCAAACATATAATGCTTTAAAAAGTCGAAACTAACCTTAAGGCTATGCAACTAATAATCAATTTGTTGTTTATTGCAATATTATTGAAGAGTTATGTTGATGCTTAACTTAAAACAACTGAAATAACTGCTTTCATAAACTGCTATTAGTCTAGAAAATAACTTTCGAAGAAAATATATAAGTAACCATATGTGTACAAATAACTTGTTTTAAAAAATTAAATCAGTGACATCATATTATTTACAAAACCAGTTTAATATTTTTTAAAATTTTATCTTAAGTATACATCATTAAAAATAAGAAGTGAATTGGTCAATACTGAATTACTTAGCAAAAACGTACTTTAAAATTTAATTTATGAAAAAAAATTATAGCTGTGAAATCAATGAATTTAGGAAAATGATAAGGCCCGTGGTAGTCTAGTGGTTAGAACATTCCGTCGGGTAAGAGTGAGGTTCGATTCCCATTGACACAAAAGATCCACCAAGTAAACGCGATATACTTTCTCGTTAAATCTGTGGAATTTAAATTCCTGTGTTTGATCGTTGAACAGGGGTGTAATAGTCTGGAGTAAATTCCCCCCCCACCTCCGAGATCAATGTCAAAATTGAAGGAGTTGATCCTCCGGTGGTGCTTTCTATTCTACGAGTATTTAGACCAAAGTAGTACTTAACCTTCTTGATGCTCTGGTTAAACGAAAGACGCATCCTATTGACTTAAATTAGCATTTCCATCTGCGGAGCGAGATTGGCTTGTCCAAGAGTCATAAGTAACAACAACAAGAAAATGATTAAATTAAAAATGTAACACCTGACGTAACTAAAATTTATGAAAACAAAAACAATTTATGAAAGACATCTACCAAGTAAAGGAACATAGAAAATATATAATTACTGAATAAAAGAATAATCTTTTAAGTGATTGATTCCCTGAAAATTATCATTAATATATAAATTATGTGTTAGTAAAAATCATTAATAAAATCAATGTCATCACATATGTTATATGAATAGTTGTAACAACTTTTAAATGTCCCATATATTCATTATTCAAAAACAAGAGAAAACTGCCGTTGCTAAGTTTGTGTAAAAACTGTAAATAAGTGTAAATTTCTGTATAAAATATTATAATAAAAATTAACAATATAATACAATAAATTTACATAGATTTATAAAATATAAAAATTTTATTTTTTCTTAAAATATTATATTATTAAAACATGTTCTCAAAAGCATTTAGTTTTATAGTTTTCATCATTGAATTTTAATTTTTCTATTCATATTAATCAAAAAGGTGGTCAGTATTCAAGTTACAAGCGGAATTCGGTAGTGCATGTGTTGAGTAATCCAAGCGATTTTAGATATTTTTATTTTATTTGGCTGATATACTTTTTTTATATTTATTTACTAAAAATATTTATTTATATCTGGATCCTCGGGCTGAGCAAGGTCAACCAATCCTTTTATCCCTTCAGTGGATGAAAAAAATAGGGCCTAATATGTTTCGAAACAAAATATTGAATGTGTCCCGTTATTCTGATGACCTGTCCGGGATATATGCCTTGCACCCCAGCACCATTGGTCATGGAAACCGATAAGGACACTGCAAGCTTTGGTAGTTTATATCATTTGGTGTTTTATTCAAGGATTTAAAAAAGTAAAAAATTAAATTTAAATACAAAGCAATCAAAAGTACAAACGAAACAAGTTTTAAATATTATTCATTTATTTTATTGATTTTATAATTGCATTAGAACAAAAAATATATCATTTACACAGAATTTTGAAATTAATTTATGATTATGAAATTTTATAAAATTTATTATAATGTTAATTATAAGTTTTATAAAATTTGAATAAAAAACACACTCTAAAAGTCAAAACAGAATTTTTTCTAGTCTGAGACAAATTTACATTGTCTGATTTATACTCATAATGTGGAATAATCATCTAAGTTAAAATTAAAATATACTGCATATGAATATTAATAAAATGTTTTATCAATATTATATGAAAATTGGATTATTACAGCTAAATTTTGTTTTTTCCAATTAATTTCTAGTTTAAATTAAATACTATATAACAAATTTAAAGTTTTACTATTTTCTTCCATTAATAGTGATTGTTATATGCAAGATATAATTAACTTTACAATTAACTTTGCAATTATATTTAGTAATGTGAATTATAGTTATTATAATGTACAAACCAAAAAAAAATGATTTATTTAAATCTTCTTTAATTAAGCTAAAAAATGTGTTGGTTTTCATAGTTATACTACAGAATATAATACGTATGACACATATGTATGCACATTTTAATAAAGTTAATGAAGTCTCCTTTAAGTCTGCTTTGATTTTTGCTTTGTATAGCTATGTGGTAAGCCTCATTCTAACTTAACTAATTCGGAGCATTTCATTGAATTGCTTATAGTTTCTGTCTAGACAAGCAATTTGAATATGGGTTGTCTTAGCAGTAATCATAAGTTCCGCATTTGATTAAAACCCATGATTAACTTTTTGTAGACATATTTATATAAAACACTAACACGATATATATATATATATATATATATATATATATATATATATATATATATATATATATATATATATATATATATATATATATATATATATATATATATATATATATATATATATATATATATATATATATATATAAGCATTAATATCTTATTTTTACATATAGATTTTTCTTTTTATAGTTAAAATTTCTGTAAATGGAAAAATTATAATTCCATTTGATTTAGATGTTAATTTTAATTTTAATGATGAAAAATTTTAATTCCATTTATTTAGACGCACATTGATTCTGTTTTATGTTATGCATTAGATTTTGACGTAAATAATTACGTTTTAGATTATATTTTATTCCCTGCAGTTAAACTTTATTTTACGTGGCATACGTAAATTACGTAATTATTTATGTAATTAAATTTGATTATATTTCTGACTAACCAAACTCATTTCTCATGTGACATTTATACTTTATATATCTTTTGATTTCAATATCGCCACCAGGTGGAGTATTTTCTATTCAAAAGTTATATTTTCTTATAAAATTTGTCTGTGAAAAATTGGTTTTCAACAATTTTTTTTTCAAATTTTCAGCAGTCTGGGGTTGAATTCGACATTGCCATGTAGAAATTTTGCTTGCCCAGTCTCTTTCTTTAAAAAAACAATTAATTTTTGGTGATGGGACTTGCGTGGGTAATTTTTATTTCGTATTTTTTTTTTGGTTTTGGTTTATGTTTATTTTTTTAGAGATCTCTGAATACTCTTTTATTCAGCAATATGTGTTATAAAATAAAATCTTTGTCAATACATGCTCTATAAATCTTCAGATTTGTGATCCTGTATTTGTCCTCAAATGAGCATAAATGAAATTTTTATAAAATGAAATTCTTCCAATGCGTCTTCTTTAAGTGTGGATGCGTTCATCTTTTTCTTTTCCTCGCCACAGAATTCTGATGTATCCAGAGCATTCTTGCATATGTAAGTATTTCTTACGCTATTGAATGTTCACGACTTAGGCCTTGCGTGGTTTTTAAGCAAACTTGAATTTTTAATTTCCCTACGTAACAACATTTATTATTATTTCATGTGAATATTAAATGGAAATTGACTGTTAATTTTATACATGGAACTAGTATAATGTTTAATGAGCAAATAATTCTTCATTTGTGAAAGAAAGAAATTACTGACGAAAATATTGCTTAAAATAATTTATTCAAATGTAATGCTTTATGATTTCTTAAGAATAACTTAATCTTGTAAATATGTTGTGTGCACAAAATATTTCCACGTCATAATGGTATTAACTATGCATATTATAATAACACATTTTTTAGAATACTTCATGCATTCTATTTTCCCTACGTAACAATGTGAAATTATTGCTGTTACTTATGAGACTTGGCCAAGTCAAGCTCACTCTGTCGATGGTTATGCAAAGTGAAGTCAGAAGCATGTGTTTTTCGCTTAACTAGATCACTACGAAGGTGAATGTTCGACTTTGCTTCAAGACTCCTCTGATAGAGGGCACCAACAGGGGACTCACTCCTTCAATTTTAGCAGTGATCTAGAGAGAGAGGAAAATTTCTCTAGACCATTACAATCGTAATTTGTCTACCATAGACTACAGGACTTTCAATTCTACAGTTTTAAAGAATACTTATATCGCATGTTCTAAGTAGGCGTATGGCAGGATAGAGAATCGAAACTCCTTCTTTACAGGACTAGTAAGTTAACACGGTCTCAATTAAATTTAATGCAACTAAATGAATTACACAATGCAATAATACATTTTAAAATAACTATATGGAAATATACAAACAATATAAATTCTTAAAAAAAGATAAAAAAGCAAAAAAATCAGTTTTATTACATAATATTTCGCTTAAAGTAGAGTTAGAAAAAAGTGATCTGTACTTTCAAGGGTATACACTTCAATATAAAGATATATTTAATTTATTTTTAGCTATAACGAAAAAAATATATAAAAACGTATTAAAATATTTGTGTTTTCATACTTTATTTTGCATTCACGTTGTAAATGTTTCTCTTAATTTTGTTATGTAAATAAATATTTTTAAGAAGAATGTCTCTTAAAAATACATTAAATATTGATTGGGAGTCTATTTGATTCATCATTTTAAACAAAAATGCTTAAAGTAATATTTATGCTTTCGGAAATAAGTACAATTATCCTCTTATGACACGATACTATTAAAACGCGTTTCCATATTAAGCGATTTCATGTCCACTGAAATACACGTGTTTTCCCTCATATAACGCGTTGATTCCTCATGTTGTAATTCTGTACTGTGAAATTTATAATGATTTGTACATTTCATAACCAATTTCACATATTTAATATTGTGAATTTTTTATATTTCTTATAAAATTAAACTAAAATATATTACTAACCTTTGAACATTCTACTAAAAAATGTCTGTGGAATATTATCTCAGACTGCTCCTAGAGTGAATAAATTTGTAATAAAAGTGTATTTGGAATTATTTGATTTATTTGAAATGAACTGCTTTTTATTTTCATTGTTATAAGATTTTTATTTAAAAAATCCTAACTTAATTTTAATAAAACCTATACATTTTCCATAACTTAGTTTTTTCTGAATATTTGATTTGAACTCCATTTAACGAGAAATGTTAAAAGTGAATCATTGGTACAAAACGCGTAATACGAGCTCATACGAGCGCGATTTTCGAGAACGCTCGTTCAATGTGTTTTCCTGTAATTGTGATCTAATATACCATGTTATATGGGGGATTGCTATACGGAGGATACTATAGAAATACATAATCTGTTAAAATTATCAATCTGTTGAATTGAAGTCAAAATTAGAAATATTATATCTAAATATATAATTAACTAATAATGGGGTTTTGCAAACATAATATGAATCTATGGATTGTAATAACTTGACAAATATGTTTACTGAAATTAATCTTTCTATTTACTAAAATTACTTAAAAATATAAAAGGTAAGTGAATTGTTTTCGTAACATTTGTAGAATTAAAAAAACTGTCATGAATTTGTAACTTTGTGTCAATCATTAATATTCAGAGAATTTTTATTCGGCCATGTGAACAGTTGGAAGACTTCATATTAAATTCTCTAACATTTATGATAATGTTAATAATAAATTATGTATAAATATAATTATAATGAGTCTAAAATCAAGAGTAGTTTCTGAAATATCATTACCTTTATATTTAAGTTTATTCATTGCAATAATTTTTTACATTGTACTAATGATATGTTTTCTAATAAATACACAATGAAATAGATGTTTTTTAATAGATTTTTCATTGAACTTCATTGAAATTAATAATTAAGATTTCAACTGATTTTAAAACAAGGACACGAAAAATATTTAGCGCAACTTCAGAAATTATAATTATTAGAATGTAATAGTTATCAACGAAGTATTTCTTTTAAACTAGAAAGCAATTATAAATAAATATTTCTATTAAAAGAATTATAATCGTAAGCACTTATACAAAACAATTTTAGTTTTAAGGAAATATAAAATCAAATAGGATTTAATTATTTTATTTTGTAATAATTTTAACATTTCAAAACAAATTTACTAACTACAGGTTACATAAATTTTTACTACCTTATACTGAGCAGAGAAAAATTACTGAAGTGAAAATAAACAAATTCATTTTTGTCGTTTTTCCATAAAAATGAAATAACCCAAGAATTCAATTCCTGCTGAATAAAGTGCCGCAGTGCTAATGGCTCTGAAACGAAATCTTTTAGCAGTGACCGATAAGACGCAGTCTTTTCTCTTTACCTTGGAAGTTAATAAAACAATGAAACATATATGAGGTAATGGAACACGCAACGGCACTATGTCACATTTATAGTAGAAGATGAAATAAAAACAATATCAGCAACAAATTAAGAGAGAATAAACGGCAATAGTTGCCCAATATGTGGCCCAAGGGGGTAGAAGTAAAAGGAAAGAGTCGACTCGGTCCTTGTACCGAAGAAAGTGGCCATTTGTATCCATCAGTCCTTATACAGCTCAATGATAACCCGAGTGAGCTTCCGACCAATATTATTGGTAGGTCATTTGTTTTCATTTAGTTCCAGGACTACGTGTTAATGGGAACAGCTTGTACGCTGCAAGACCAGATACGCCATCAGCAACTCATTACCGCTAGATCTCTAAGTAGAGTTTTAAAATTCGATTGAATCAAACTTTGAGTGTCTGGAGGTTTTGTTCTGCATTAGATAGTGTCACCAGAGTTTATTGGAGAAGTTAGGATAAAGGAAAAGAACAAATGGGAAGCTGAACGAGATTAGGATGTCAATGATTTCTCTCCTTTATCTATCGGAAGAAAAGAAAGCTGTATTGTTTTTGAGGAGTCAAACAGTAAACTCTTTTAATTTATAAATAAAATCAAGAAAAAATAATTTGTATCGTGATGAAAATATTAACGCAGAAAATTCTGATTTCACATTTTAATGAAGCGAATATAGCTTTACAAAATAGATATCTTTCTATTTTGTGTAAAAATAATTATATTTCTCATGAGAAGTAAATTTCCCTGGAATACCAATGATAAGAGAGTACATATAAATGCCATAATTTAAAAATGTTTGGAAAAATCCAATTTATTCGTCGGAGAAAATTATATACTATTACCATAATCATTAAAATCAATATAACTATTTCGAATTTACATATATTTTCCTGTACATAATTTTTGTCAACTTTAAACTAAGGTAAACTAAAATCAGTGTGGTTCTTTTTTTAAGAATAATATATTTTAAGCTAATCTTTGTTCTTAATAGTTTTTTTAATGGTGATTTTTTATTTATGCTAAAATAACTTAAATATTCATTATATACAACTTATCCGGTAGCAATGTTTATCAATATATCTGTTAACACTTACTTTTGCACAGTTTTAAATTTACTTCTGTAGACTGATATTTTTATCAAAAAGAAACAACTATATAAAAAAACCAATGTCGAATTTGAATTTGATGATACTTGCTTAGTGATAAAATCCACAGTCAAAAATAAAATGATTTATAAATTATTTGCTAATAAAGTTATAAATTTATTTTACAGGAACAAATTTTTAATATTTTATACATTGGTTATATCATTATTGTAAAATAATTTGATTTTTTGAATCCAATAATGTATTTGTTATGTTTTGATTGAGATTTATAGTTACGGTCGAAATGCTAGAGTTCATTTCAGATACTTAGATGGGAAACAAAAAAGTCTTAAATAATCATTTCAAGATGATTCTTGTACTAAACAGCTATATTTGAATTTATTTCAGTTATTCTATGTATAATTTTATGGTCCGTGTAACACAAATAACATGTATAAATACGTAACGCGTACAGTTCCGAATATTTTTTAGTGTCTTGAATCATAATTTTGAGTATCATATTTGTAGAAAATTATAAAATATTTATAAAATTTTAAGCAAATAAAAGCCTTATGAATAAAAATCTATTGATATTTTTCACCTTTTTATTTTGTTGAATGATGAAAAGGGTATAATTTGACTGATTCCTCCTTTTTATTAATTAAGATAATAAAATCAAATCTATAAGACGCCAGTGCCACTGAATAAGACGAAAACCCCCAGAAATGACACAAACTTTTTGAAATCAGGAGTATAACTCAAATGCATTTATATATATATATTACAAAAATGTAAAATTTTAAATTAATAATAGTTTCATAATCTAGTAGCATTGTATGTTTACATTAATTGACATAGTCTAGTTACAGTAATATTCATCATTAATAGACATAGTCTAGTAATAAATCACCACTTTTACATCTAAAAATGTGGATTTATTACTAGAATTGATAAGAAGATTGAAGAATCTTATATGAGGAATATCTAAAAGAACTATATGAATGGACAAACCAGAGCACAGCAATAATATCCAATTCCATCGAAAGAAAATTAGAGCCAAAACGTGTGACAAAATTCTTAAAAACGAAATTTATAAAAGTACTTTGGAATAATATAAGAGAAAATGTTTATAAGAATTAGATGATTATATATAATGCCCCTAGCATTATAATAAATTAATCAGACTATATATTTTTGTTTTAAATAGGATTTTGATACATGAAAATAAATAATGGTTATAGTAGATAAAATTATTTGCGGTGTGTTTCTTCTTTAAACTTTAAAGAAACTTCGTTAAAGTTGTTATTATAGTTTATTTAGTACTATTATTTTTCTCATTAAATTATTTCAGGTATATAAAACATTATTATATATTGTTTTATTTATTGACTTTTTTTTAGAAGTGATGAAAAAATATTTATGTTTCTTTTGGATTATGTACATATTCTTAGAAAAATTGTAAGAAATATGTTAAACTAGCTAGTTTTTTACTATACAAAACGACTTCAATATTCATCAATATACACTTATAAAAAACTTTGATAAAATTTATTATTAAACTGTTAGGATTGTTAAAGACATTTGCAAATAAATAAAGGGAGTTTCATAAAAATAATTTTTCATAGCAATTATAATATTAATTAAGATTACCTGCCAATGTATTGTATTTAATGAAATCATTTTATCAAATATTTAAAACCAATCCTAAATAAAATAATAATATTTTACTTCCTGTTTATGTTGTAGTTCGAAACATGGATGAAATATTAATATATAAATAATAAGTAATTCATCTATGTAATGTACAATGTATATATTTTAGAAACATCGATATAAATAGGAAATTACTTCAATATTCATTAAAATACTCATAAAAAGCTTGATATAAATAATATATTATTAAACTATTATCATTATGAAAGACATTTGCTAATAAGTAAAAGTAATTTTTTAAAATTATTTTTCATAAAAATTATAAAAATAATTTCAGATTTAATGAAAATATTTTATAACAAATTTAAAGACAATCCTAAATAAAATCATATTACTTTACTTCTTGTTTACGTTGTAGTTAAGAATAGGGATGAAAATCATATTCACGGATTAACTTCAACCTCTATGTTTCTAAAAACGTGAGTTAAATATATTAGAATAAGCATACAAAATACAATGCATTTTATACATTGCATACTTACCAAATAATCTCAAATATTCTTCAATAAAATAAGAATATTTTTTATTATTGGTTAGATCGTATTTCTAGATGTTTGGCTTTCTAGAGTTTCATTAATAGATGAAAATTAGATTTCACTTTTATGACGAGCACATCACTTTCCTGTTTCATATAACTTTCTTGTACATTGAACTAATGTTTAAAAGAATCCCTGTGTGAAAAACACAATTTACTTTATAACTTCTACATTTACTCCATGTTTTCAAATACACCTGAGTGAAATGATAAAATTAGAACTGATATTTATGTTCTAGTTTGAAAATTCAAACTCAGCGGTAATCAAAAACTAAGAACATTTTTATTATGCTTGATGAATTATTATTAACGTTACACACAGTGCAATTTGGTTCATAAATTACATCTAAATAAAATATTTAAATAATCTTTGATAAAACAATAATGCATCCCTAGATGTCTATGGTCTGATTCAGCTAATGGATAAAACTCCAAATTCTATAATTAGTATTGTTCGCGCATGCGTGCAGTCACGTGATATTGCTTAAAACAAAATGGATAAAATTTGTAAATTGAGAAATAACTTAAAAAGACTCTGGTCCTTCACATGAGTTATTAATTATTATATAATCTAAACATGTCTACACTCATAACAACAAGTTTCAAATGCTTAGATTTATAACTAGGTATGGTGAATTCAGATTAGACTCAAAACCTTTAAAACACAACTTTTGTTTTACAACTATCCCATATTCCTTGCATTAAAGAACCTGGAATAAAATAACATTTGACATTAAAATTTGAAAGAATAATATAGATAAAAAAATTGTCAGCAATTCATATTCAATTAACAGTTTTCGTTGCTGCTATTTATGACACTTGGTCAAGCAAAACTTGCCATGTAGTTGTCTATGTGAATTTAAGTCAGTGGGGTTCGTCTTTCGTTTAACCAGATTACCACGAAGGTAAAAGTGCGACTTTGCTCTAAGACTCTTCCGATAGATGGCACACCAGAAGATCCACTCCCTCAATTTTAAAATGGATCTGAAGAAGGATTAAAATTTTCCTCCAGGCCATTACCCTCATAGCAACTGCTCAACAACCAACCACAGGATTTTCAATTCCACAGAGTTAAGGAGCACGTATGTCGCATGTACTCGGTGGGTCTTTGGCGGCATTACGAATTTAACCAACCCCTTCCATACGGAAAGCCGATGCCCTAACCACACGTTTATCACAGCCTTACATTTTTTGTAATTTCTGAGATTTAGACCAAATAGACTGAACACCTTTTGCCCTATAGAATTATTAGTTACGGTTTATAAAATACTCTAATTTAAATAATATTCACTCTTGTTTTTTATATATTTATTTACTCTTCTTTCTTTCTGTCTAAAATGAAATTACGATAGTTAAGTAATATCAGGCAACTTGTCTGGGTATTAGTATCGTTTTTATGACAATGGAATAGATAAAACAAGCTTCTTTATGTAATGACAGATGTGAAAATAATTTTAAGAATCAAATTACAACAATATTTTATTTTTATTTCATTTAAGGTTTACATGGGAATACTTAAATATAAATGCTGCGAGTGTGTGTGTTTTCAATTTCTTTATAAAATTATTTATTCTACATGTATTTTACTTTATAACCATATAATTATCCATCTTTTTAATTCCTTTATACTCAAAGATTTACTTTTAAATATATAATAAAATTTCCCTTTTCACGAAGAATGCCTACTTTAAAATTTAACGATTGAAATCTTAAAACAGAATTATCAAAGAATTTCATAACTGGATTCTTGAGCTTAAAATATGATGTATCATCTAATATCCAGTAAAGAAGGAAGGAAATTATTTCTTCTTCCTGAAAACTCCCGCCAATTTACTTTAAAATTTGATTTCATTTCCAAAGCAACGACGGGGGGGGGGGAAGTCTAAGATAAATCGAAGTTTCGACTCTTTCTAAGAACTAACTGGGAATTTTCTCCCACTTTTTCGATATTCCGTTAAATTTTGGTCGTCATACGGTTATTGATTTGACATCAATGGCAAACTGCGGAGTTAAAAAGGGGCCTATTTCAATTCCGAAGCTTTAACTTAAGGGAAGAAACAATGATTTAAGATTCCAACTTGCAATTTCGCAAAGAATTATGAAAGATTCCATTGAAAACTAGGGTCAATAATTATCGCTTATGCTTTACATGTAATTAGGAAACGATAAAAATTATTACTTAATCGGATATCGATTGCAGTTTTTAAGAAGGACACTGAATTTAATATTGAATAGATAATTTTTTCTTTATGATCTTTCACATATAATTTTAGAAATTTATATTTGAATTCGTAAGTATTTTGATATTATGAATTCTATATTTATTTAATTTACATTTATTTAACGCATGAACTATTTAATATTCATTCGGTATACATTATTATCATTCATCTCAAATTTTCCATGAACTGCATAGCCAATGTTATCATGTATGTACGTTTCTTTACAAGGATGTCCCTAAATATCGTAAACATAACTATATTTTATTACTATATATAGTAGTTTCATATATGAGATTACTACTAAATGTGATACACAAATATATATGATTTTATTATAAGCTTTTTACACTTAATAAAAATTAATGCATGAATTTAATACTGTATTTTAAATTGTTTTATTAAAGGAACATTTACCAAACACTGGGTGTTATAATTAGTAAACTAACTAGTTGCTAGCTTTAATAAGTATTCAATTACAAGCTTCAAAATATTTTTCCAATACGTAAATTTAATTCTAAATTCTATATAAAGGGGAATTACATTGTATAAATATTAAGATACTATTTAATGAATTTTCTTATGATTTTTTATTGTATATTAACTATTAATTTAAATTAAATGTACAGAGCGAGTATGTTTAACTGCTCTGATCACTTTTACATCAGGATTAATTTTTAATTCATTTCGTTCCTGTAATGTGTTCCGTTTCCTTCCAATTTTCATAAATACATATATATATAATGTTTTCTAAAGAAAGCTTTAATTTTTGAAAGAGCATATTTTACAACAAGAAATTCTCTTCGTTTACAAAAACCACGTGTTTGTTAAAATGAGACGTCCATTGTTATGCCTCCCTAATCAGTTTGACAAAATTGTCATTCTTTAAGGATACTTTATGGATACTTGTATTTTTACTCTTTTTACTAAATGTCAGAGCCAGATGCATGACATTTATTTTATACTAATTAGTCTTGCTAAAAGAAATTAGAAGGTATATATTTTGAAGGCATATTTAACTTTTTCAGTCTTCCATATAACAGTAATTCCTTTTAGTGACAGAGAAATCTTGAATAGCATAAAAGAACTGATGTGTTCAACGGGAAGTTTAATTTAATTTATGGATTGTATATATCATCTTCAAAATCATTATATTAACATTTTATTAATTAATAAAATAAATAAATAAATTTTATTTATAACATTAGCTGTTATCAGTACTGTGTTATACTTTATAATAATATTAATGTCATAACTTATTACTTTATAAAACAGTAATATACGGGCAAAGTTTCGTAAATGATGACTCGATTTCTTAAAACTAACAACTAAAATTGTTAAAAACATTAATCAATAATGTAATTTTGTTTATCTTACTATGCTGTATGCAACTTGGTTAAGCTTAATCTATTTTTATATATATTAATTTAATCTTTCGAATATATATATACTTTTGTGTCTGAATCTACCTCACTGGCAACACTTAGCAGATAATTGGGGAAATGCTAATAATTCCCTTTCATCAATATAACATTATTATGAAATAAAATATCATTATTTACATATTTCGCGAGGAAAAAATATTTTCGCAAGAATGGGTGATTATGTTCCTGTGAAGAAATTGTATTTACTGATCAAAAAGGAAAGCCATTTATTGACAAAAGTTGATACAATTATCAATAATAAATTATAAATAAATACTCTATATGATATTTTGCTGCTTTAGAAATTTTAAAATCTCTTCAGATATTCTTGTAATATTTCTACAATTATTTATATACATTTTTAAAGATAAATTAATATGCTTGTTATAAATTCATTATTATTTATCTTATATTCTCAATTAATGATCATTTCAGAAAAGTCACTGCATTTCTTTTAAGTTGAGAAAAACAACAAGAGAAAACTAGAAAATAACAACGTATATATTAACAAAAAATAATAGCTAACATTTTTTATAAAAACATTGAGCTCTAATTATTTATTTAACACTCTATTAGTACTCATCTCAAATAATTTGATTTAAGTTTATAAATTATTGTTAAAAATATTTAGTGTTCATTATTCTAAATTAAACATAATTTTAGAAAATGCAAGAATATTTAATTATAAATACAGTCAAAAATATCTTAAAAGGTAAAACTAACTATGAATTATGTTTTAGTAAAAATTAATAATAGTTAATATTCCCAATTAAAATATTAAACTGAATAGTTAATTTTAACGTAATCAAAAATCTATCTTAAACAGGAAAAACGAACAATAATGTATGAGTTAGTAAAAATTAATAATATTTATCCCTTCCAATTAAAATGTTGGACTCAATACTTAATTTTTTTAAAGAATTTATCTTAGATAATTTGTAACTATCCTTATTCATATATTGGTTATCTTTGAAAAATGAATCAAACATTAGATCCCGTTTTATTGTAATAGTCAAGATAATACGCTTCCAGTTAGATATAATTTTTCCGCGAATGACTGTGAATATTTTCCTTCCGGAAATCATTTCTCTAATCATTTCCCTGCAGCATATCATCGCAGACAATTCCTTCCTCTAACAAGCGCTCTTCCTTGCCCATGAGTACACGTCAGGATAACAACAGGCGACATTTAATTCCCAGGGGACATACAGGGTTCCCGCTGCGACTAGATGGGTAGACTAATGATGTTGCAATTTGTTCCTTCCTCAAATCTCGCGTGACGCAGCCAGATTTAATCTCCTACCCTCACCACCCTCACTCATCTTCACTCCTGATGAGGGTGGAAGAATTCCAGAAGTAGTCAATCCTCATCTGCAACTTCTGATTTGTACAGCATTTAGCCGGACTTATGACCGACTTACTTTACCTGATGTTTACTTTTCGATTGAGCAAATGATCTTCGACAGAGTGGAAGGGGTGGAGAGATTATATTTGGAATCATTTTCTTCTTTCATTCTCTATTTCATTTTTCTTATCCAATCAGTTAGAGGATTTTTTTTTTTGGATTCCAATAAGAAATATAATCCTACGGTTTGAAGGTTTTCTAATAATATTGATTGCAACTTAAGAATATTGCTTTAATTGAAAGTCATTTGTAAGATATATTACATTCACTCATTTAGAAATAAAAGAATTTTAATTTGAAAGTCATAAAGAAATACAAAAACTTAAAATAATCTCTAAAATAAGTACTTTTCTAATTACATAAAAAAATTATTCTTTTAGAATTTAATTAAATTTGTAATAAATCAAACTATGTATTAATACTTAAACATATTTTGTTTGATAAACTATTTTCATTTTTGCAGATAAAACCAATAAGTATATAAGTTTAACAATTTTAAGAAGACGATTTCTTTTTTAACAATAATAAATATTGAAAATTGAAATCACACTTATATATTTAATAAATATATTTAACTAATATGTTGTAAAAGAATAATTTTAAAATACTATAATGTTAAAAACCTAATTTTCAATTTATAATATACACTTTAGTATGAGAAAATTATTATATTAATATTACAAAATAATATAACAGTTTTTGTACTATATAAAAATATAATATGTTATAAAAAGTAATTTGTTATTTATTTTATTATTTATTAAGTAGTTGTTTCTTTGGCCCCAGTTGCGATCATTACTTTATTAAAATTTTCATTAGTGTAAAGGTACCTAATATGCCAGATTACGTTTCTTCTACTTCGAATCGTATAGAGAAGGTGTCATAAATCCGTCTTATTGACAAATTTTCTGCTTGCTTTCAAATCGCATTATTCAGAAACAAGGATAAGTTTACCACTGAATTTCTGAGAATATTGTTGAAGTTCATTTTGTTTAAAAAACGATTTCTTATATAAAGACCAAAGCATCGGCTTACAAAGCCGTTTTGAATTGATTGAAGACATTAATAGGTTGGCAATAGAGCAGAAAAAAACAACATGATAAAGAGAAGACAAAAAATACACTTTAGTGTTACTTTAAATCGGCAAGGACAATAAACATTTTTAAACCTTCATTAATTAATAGAATTCTAAATTAGTAATAAGATACTTTCACTTCGAGACAAAAAAGACAAACGCTAACGGAAATTGTGAGTGCTATTTACTATACTTTCTATAAGTTTCAGCAAATCTTTGAGATTCATAAAAATTGAATGCATAAATACAAATGTTTTTAATCACAAGTCTGTACTCACGTACAATTTTAATTTCTTTTTCTCTTGATTTCATTATACAAACGATTAATATTAAATCACCAAGGATTACTGTGTACATTTTAGAAGATGTTTACTCTTTGTTTGCGTAACTCATGTTTATTTTCAATTTCTCTCTAAAAGGAAAATAGAGAGTTTCGTCTGTGTGTGAGGATCCTTTGACGTCGTATGCAAGTATCGATTTGCAATGTCTGTGAAGACTAATGGCTTACTTTTGCCAACTTTTTTATTAAATAATTTATTTTTTAGTAAATTGAAAATTATATAGCATTCTGGGTACCTAAAGGACAGCAAATAGATTTCATTAGTGATTATTAGCTATTTGCAATATCTTTTGTTACATGTTTAAATAAATAAAACTTGCTATTTTATAATATAAAAAAATCACTAAATTTATATATATATATATATATATATATATATATGCATATAAATATATAAACACTACTTTCTGAAATCGTGTTTAAGGAACATATCAAATTTTACCATAAAGCATATTATGATCAGTATAACAATATTGAAAATTAAAAAATTTCCAGCAAACAAATAGATAAATCGTTTTTAAATGCATTCAACATGTAATGTGGATTGTGTTCAGTAGTTATGAAGGAAGAAATTTCTAAAACTTTTCAAAATCCCTCCACTGCAGATATAATAATCTACAACAGTATCCAGCTATCAACTTTCAATAGTGAGAAATTGGAGCTAAAAAATTCCATTCTAAAATTCTAGGTCATAAATATAAGTCAAGGACCATTTCAATATAAGATATTCTTAGAAAGAGAAAATATATAAATATAAATTCAAATATTAAGTAAAATAAAATAGATAATATTTTTCCATGAACTCTCAAATAGAAAGTTAGTGACACTAATTTCATAATTTAAATTTTAAATATTTCATCGCATTTTCTTCAATTAACATATTTTATATTTGAATAGATACAATTATATATAATCTGCAGGATGATTTAAAAAATAGCATTAGTAATACAAATAATTTTACTTGAACTTAGATACTGTATTCTGTAGACATTTTGTTAACATAAGTTGTCTTTATAGGACAACAATTTATCCTGTAAGAACATTAATTCTTTCTATTTTCTCCTATTTACACCCAGGCACATGATATCGCTCGGAAGCTTTCGCTTGCACTGCAGCAGTGAAGTTCCCTGCATAATTGCGTCATTAAAATGTCCTGCCTGAAGAAAATTGATAGCCAATTTGTACCAGGATTTTCATATACAATTTGTATTCATGGAAAGATAGCCTCAAACTTCTTGATATAGCGTGACAGTTAGTACATGTTGTTTAAGGGGGCACATCGTCTTTAAGAGTGAGATTGTATTCTGAGTATTTCACTACACATCACGAAAGCTTAATATCCTCCATTTGTTATGGAATACGAATTTGGAATTTAATATCACTGGAAAACCGTTGGTTTAGACTTTTGCATTTCGTTATCAGGAAAATATATTTTTCTTAATATCTATCATATCGGTGCGAAAATTACTAGTGTTTTAATACTAGCATCTACATTTTTCAAATAGCTTCTGCAATGGATGAAGCATGACTGCGGAAATAAGGTACTTACAGCATTGAATAAAACATATAAATTACATTTAATTATGGTGAAATTTTACTTGAACTGAATAATAATAAAGTGATGGAAAGTTAAAAATAACTTATAATTTGGTAGCAATCTACTAAGTACGTTAATGTTATTCAGTTGGGGAAAATGTCTTAAACTAGGCTGGGTTATAGACTTTTATTTTTAGTGTTTGACTTTACTAAAATATACAATTTCCCGTAGGGTATTAGAAGTTTTAAGTAGTGTGAGTCATGATATACGTATATTTTATGATTTTAATAACGTAACTTATCACACAACAGTGAAAAAAATTATAAAACTGAAAACAAATGTATATTTATATTGAAAATAATTTGCATAAAGAAATATGAAGTTTCTCATATGTATATAACGCATATGTGTGTGTGTATATATTTACATATATATATATATATATATATATATATATATATATATATATATATATATATATATATATATATATATATATATATATATATATATATATATATATATATATATATATATATATATATATATTGACACTCATAAAAATATAAAAATAATCAAAATCATCGTCTTTATTATTCTATTTACAAATTCTAAGATCGTTTTTCAGAAATATTAGAATTATATTAAAATATATATAAATATTTAATATTTTTAAAGTAATATAAAACATTTTAATATATCAGAGAATGATGACTAAGTAATTTTTAAGTTATGTGGAATATCTGCATTTTGTTCTATCATAAAAAATAATTTATTTTCAGAAAAATCTTTGGAAATTAGTTACATAGACGGGTTTAGATATATTCCTTCATCAAAATAAATAGTTTAGATTCCTTATTTTATCAAATTATACAATATAAAAGAATATATTTGAGAAATCTAACCAGCACAAAGGTAGCTTAAGTGATAACCCAGTGTATATTGGGTACAACATGAAGAAAAATAAAACTAATAAGACAAAATTTTAAAATCATTGAAAAATAAAACAATATGTAATACAAATAATGAGAGGAAATCATAGGGACCTCGTCTTCATCAGGAGGGAATTGGTCAGCTATATAAATTAAACAATCTTTTCTGACATGCACGAAGGACTAATGTCTAAAGTGCACGAAAGACAACTGTCTAAATCTACGAGCAATTCCCCAGAAGAATGTTTGTATTAAAAGAAAGAAGCATAAAGATATTTATTTAAAAATAAATGTAAAAAAATATATCAAAATAAGGTAAAAAAAAACTAACTGTAAAAGTTATTACAGAAATAGTTTCAAAATATCTATACCAGGATATAAGAAACTTTTTTAAATATTGCAATAAAAATAAAATTGCCAAAAGTATTTAAAAATACTACTTGTTCTGCCTGTAAATGTACTGACTGTGTCTTAACTAATATAACCTTTTAATTTTAACGAGTGATTTTTCAATGTATTCTTGACAATTATATCTTTATACATAAAAATAACTGCAAAACACATCACCAAACTGGAGCGGAGTTTTCATCAAGACTCCTAATGACAAATTTTTTCTTAGTCAACGTAATTCCAACTTCTGTTCGGCTTTTCATTGCGAAGTAATAGTCATTAACATTAGATTAGAATCCATCATGAGCGAAACTAATTATAGTCATGTTTAGATATTGACTAGTAACCACAGTTCAATTCAACATCTACAAAAATGGACCTGCTTGGCAGACCAAATAAGCCTTTCTGTTCTACACAGGCTTAAAATTGTCTCCCTTTGGCATAATATTTATTTTCAGTTTATGCCGTCCCACGTGGATATTGAAGGTAATGAATAGCAGACATTTTAGCAAAGGAGAGATCAGGTCATCCTGCTCCTCCTTCTTCCGTGCTTATCTACCTAGAACTCTTTTCCCTGAGAAAAGCCAAGTTTAAAACTGATTGGCAGGAACCTATGACTCACCACTTCTACAAGGGTAGAAAGCCGAGGCTTTCTCTGGCTCTTTCCTGCGATTAGAAATCCAGTACTTGGTTTACACGTCTTGCCACTGGCTGAAATGTCTGATGTCTCAATTCTGAAATATCTCACTTTTGTAGCGAGTAACAAGACCTTCGCCCTCTGTCCTAAATGCCACGGACACCAAGCTTCTCCTGAGCATATCCTGGATTGTATGAATATACTATGGGACGATATCTACACTTCTCCCCGGCTTGTCATCGATTTCCTCTCCGTCAACGGATTCCTTGATTTAGAATCTGACTCCGTCAGACCCCTTGGAGATAGAAAACAACAACAACATATCTTTATCCGAAATTTAAATTTATTTTTGGCATACCTGACTATCTCCCTCCTTATGAAGATATGTTCCCTATATTTTCGTCTTGTTTTTTGTATTGCGTATTGTTTTATCCTTGTCAATGATTTTCAAATTCTGTCTTATTAGAGATTTACTGTTATTCATGGTGCTGCATCTAATATATATATATATATATATATATATATATATATATATATATATATATATATATATATATATATATATATATATATATATATATATATATATATTTATATATGAATTTAATGTAAAATTTGTTAATTACAAATATAAAATTTATGTTGTATGTTTATTTATTTTTAAGAAAATATACTCACATGAGAAATCATTTTTATCATTAAATTTGGAAATTAAATTATGGTATTTAAAGAAAATATCAATAAAATATGTCAATACTTACACTTTATCATAATATATGATTAATTACTCTTTAAATAATAGTAATTTTAAGGCAATAATATAAATTTGCATCATAAATTGTAATTAATTTTACGGATATAACTTTCTTTGAATAAAATAGTTCTAAATATGCTAAAATAAATATTAATAAAAATAAAATAAACTGATCGTCTGTTACGTATGAAGTGATGTCAATACATTTTACAGATATTTAAAATGATTTAAAATGTTTTTAAACAATGAATTCTGTGACTAGCTTTAGGAATAATGTATATATACATATTTATAGGCTCACACACACACACACAGAAAGAAGGATTGGCTTGAAGAGATTGCGTTAATTCTATTTCAAAGCAGCGCAATTTCTGCAACTGATTTACCTTCGCATTCACATTAAAAAAGTCACAATTGTTACTAGTATTTTAAAGTTTCATATTTTATTTTCAGAATTATCATTAATCTGTCAACTTCAATGAAAGTAATGATCCATAAATAAGCTAATGGTTTTGCTGTGTTCAATAATTACTTAAAGGAATCATCAATCAAATAAGTTTGTGACTTCACCATTTCTTTACCTGAACGTATTTCTGAACATAACGCACAATTCAACAAAGTTATTGGAAAAATAAGTAATTAGTAACAGAGGAATGTCAAAAATTTTGTGTAAAATTTACTTGACTAATGATCAGAAAAATAATTTTTCATAAAAGTTGAAATTTGTTCTTGTTTACATACTAAAATTTTAATATCATTTGATTTAATTTAAAAAAAAAACAAACAATTAAATATTAGTTTTGGTAATGCACTTTCAATGTTTAAATGTGTTACTACAATATAATTTATCCATCTAATTAATAAGCATCATTATTATCTTAAATCCAAGTCATTTTCATATTATGCATATTCATTTTGCAAATTAATAAAGGACACATAAATGTACAACTATATATAAATTAATTCATAAATTTTCAATTAAATTTATAAAATTATAAAGATTTTCAAGATAAAATGTATATTTGATTCATATGAACTCATTTTTAGTGAAAACAATTAAGACATGAAATAAAATTATGGGAAAGACATTGCTTCTTAAATTGGACAAACGTTATTTACACACAATTTAGAGCAATTTTCTTATTGCATTCATTAAAAATAATAAATTTTAGAATAAAATCTTTAAAGGAGCTCAAAATTTCTTATAATATAAAACTATTCATTAATTTTTTGTAAACCTACCAAATGTTACTTTTAAGGAAAAATAATTTATATTCATAATATATCAACTTAGAATTTTAGGACGACATTTTTACCAACATAAATATTAATCTGAAAGTTTTAACTATGATTATTCTAAAATTTATGAAATTGAAACTAAATTAATAAAATAAAATAAAATATGTTACATTAATAAACAAATTAATATATTTATAATCAATTAGTATTATAATTACTGAATGAGAGATTTGTGTTGTTATTGTTCCTCATCTCCGAGACTAGCAATGGTAAATCTGGTCCATGCGTTCATTCACCCAGGAGAAACCCAGTACTAAAAGGGGAATCTTAAACCAAATTTTGCCAAGTAAATCTCAGGTATGATGAAACGTGAGCAGGGGAGGCTTGTGCAGCATAGCACTTAGTGCAGATTTCAAAGTGCGCATTGCTGCCAACAAAAGTCATTGATGTCAGGTGGCCACTAATGGAACTGGTACGAGAAGTATGACCCTGTCTACTGTTGTCCCGAATCAAGGAACCGCCAAAGCACTTACTCAGAAAGATTTATAAGAGACATATAAATAAACGTTCTTCATTTGAAAGCTGATTCTTATGCTAAAAATAAAAATATAAAACTTCTTATCTTTTAATTTATGTACATAACTATGTTCATGTTTTTCTTAAGTTAAGGTGATATTATACCTTAATATTGCCATCTTAAATAAAAAGAAATTAAAAAGGAATTTATAATGACATATTATAATGTTTTTAATTTGAACAGTATTCTGCTTATTTTTAAAGTAATATAAACCTTGGCAGAAAGTAAAATATATCTTTTTATTTAAACAGACATGATAATCAGATGGGGTGTAACGTGTAAATACTTCTTAAACAGGAAATGAACTGCACACAGGTCGATATATATGTTTGCTTGCTTTCTTTTAGAGAAAAAAAAGGAGATAAAAAATACTGAGGGAAAGAAAAAGCAGAAAAAGCAGATATTCTTTAGTATTCCACATACCATTATCTATAACCGTGTTCGTGTATTTCCCACAAATAAAGCACTTCCCAACTTCTCCATTGAAGAGTCCGAAGCAAACAAACATATAAATTCATTTTACTTTGTTCCCCTATTATCTCACAGGAAAAAGGGATTTGTAACGAAGAACAAAAATCTAAATAAAACTCCGAAATAAACAAAAATGTATCACAGGAAAAAGAGGAAAGGATATCTGGATAGGGCAAACGCGGCTCCCGGTTTTTGTATTCCTGATGAATTCAAAATGAGTTAAATTTATTGTAAACAACAAGATTTTGAGAAAATATTTGTTTTTCCACTTACGATAAGAAAATTAGGAGTAAAAAACTCTAATCTTGTTTCGTAGGAGAGTTTTTAATTTAGTTTCTTTTTCTCCTCCGTTTCTATTATGTTTTAAAATTTGTTTTTCAGTTAGGCACATTTGGAAAAATAATGTATTGTTTTCTTTTATGAATGAATAAATTAGGTGCTTAACAATTGTAAGTGTGAAAAACTTGTTTCCTTTCATATGTGTTTATCGTGCTCAGTAATCCATTACATTTTTGTTCAAAATAAGCATATGCTTTTCAGTGTATTAAATTACACGAAAAATTTAATTAGTTTTTTTGCAAAGTGGAAAAAGTATTTAAGCTTTATAAAAAAGAATAAATTAAGTCACTATTAACTAAATGATAAGCAATGCATTTACTTCAGTTAATTTACAATAACATATGCTAAAATGTTCATTTCCTCCATTGATTTGAAAAAAATATGACTTTTTTTCTTTTTTTTTTTTTTACAGAAGTAATAGTAATTGAAAATAATTTTATCGAAAATTTACAAATTTGATCTGAATAGTTCTTTACTTTTAGATATACTTTGTATGATTTCTGTAAAAGTAAATTAAAACAGTAGGTATAACAATATATTAAATATTTATTAAAACTCTAGGTATATAAATAAAACTTTGTACTGTAATATTAATAACAAAACTAAAGTATATGATATGACATGAAATGTGGGCCACAGGTCCCATAATTCCCATCTCTGTTCTCTTCATCGAGAGACCCTGGGGTGTAAAGCAAGTGTCTCGATTAGGTGGTTCGCCTAATGTAATACATTCATATTGTTTAGTTCCCAAGCATGCTGGGTACTTAATTTATCGACCCACTGATGGGATGAGGGACTGACAAACTTGCTTAGCCAAAGTTTCGAGCCGCGTACCTGAGTCGTGTGAGCGTCGTGAAACGCTACCACTAGGCCACCGGACTTGAACATTAGAAACTATTTCAATCAATTTAGCATACTTTATATGATCTAATAGTAAAAATTACCTTGTGAATCTTTAAATGATTTGTTCAAATTTTTTTGAGAATCTCTGAAAAATCATTGTAAATTTATTTATGTCTAGATAAAAGGTGAGATAAGTAACAAATGGGAATGCTTGTCTTCGCAATTATATTCTATATGCTGAATAATAAAAAAGTTCTAGTTCATGACTTGAAAATACAACAGTAAAATCATGATTAAATAAATAAAAGTAAAAAAAAAAAAACCTAAAAAATATATTTCATCAAAATCTGCTAGTTTTTTTTATTTTTATTTTTTAATTTTTTTTTTTTTTTACTGTTATACAATTTTTTTTTAATTGTTGAAAATACTATAACTAAATATTAAAGATATTATAAGAAAATATTATTTAATGTGAATTTTGCAATATTAAATCTAATAAATGGGAACGTTCTCAAGAAGAGCGCAGTGTTAGCGTATCATATCAAAATATTGTTTGCAGGCATTAACATTTATCACTTATTCTATCAAATGAAGACAAATATACATTTTCTAACTATGTAGACTTGCTTTGGAATAAATAAATATATTTCAACATTTTTTGCGTGTAGAATAATTTGAAATATTTTAGGCAGCATTCACAAACTACATTTTACGCAATAAATTTGCTTAATATGAATAATAATTATATATTACAATAAGATATTATATTCTCTGCAGAATGTAGTGATTCTGTTCTTCCGTTAGAATTGTTTACCTGGTACTAAAACGAATATTTTCTATATATGAATTTACTGTATCTCTTTTTCGATATTTCTGATGAAATTGAAGCTATTGGAAAACACTTTTCAGATTTTTTTGCAAAATTTTAAAATACTTTTGCAATAACTATTCGTTACTTATATTTTCTTTTATTGTATTTTTTAAAAATTTTACTTTATAAACTATAAACTCTAGTTTCATAGACATTTTTGCTACCCAAAGAAAAGGCAAGGAGTTATCCTGGTCTCAAATAAATTATCATTCCTTAAGAGTACTTTTAACTGTTGTATTCGTGTGCACATTATAAATAAGGAATTTTGTGTTAACAACAAAAATACCTCGTTTATTATGCAAATTTCAACATTTACATATTAAAAACGTTTTTATGATAAGAATATAATAGTTACCAAATAATAAGGCGTATAGTTATCACATACCATATTTTTATAATTAAATGTGTTATTAAAAAGTGATGATTTTAGTTGTTAATGAGGCAAAATATAAAGCTTATTGGATAACCATTATTCAAGCGTATATTTCATGATTTCCATTCACATGTTTTATCTTTTAAATGCACCAAAATGATATTGCTAGAACAATGCAAAAGAATGCAATCTTAATAACCTAGTTTTGGGTTTTAGTTTTAAAGGCCCTTCATTTTTAACGGTATTTAATGAAATTAATTATAGTTAAAAATGGCCTCATGGAATATCATATCAAAATGTGTCAACTAAAATTATACAACTTGCTACACATTTTGTTATAATTCTTGGAAAATCCAAAAAAATGTATTTGTTGGGACAACTTAGCCTAGAGTTCTTCAAACCATAGAGTTCTAGGTTTGATCATATTCACTGTTGAATAATGGGAAATGGATTTTGAACTTCTGTCTCTTTCAGGCATATGTTTACTGTGAATATTTTTCCGAAGTATAGCTTCCTGGGTTTCATGCCATATATTAGTCAACAACAACGAAGAAATGGATTTTGAACTCTTGCACGATTCAAGTACATTTTCATGGTAATTAGTGCTCCGCAACATAGGTTTCGAGTTTGATACCAATCACTGTAACAGGAGATGAAATTTGAAGTGTTGCTTCCTTCAGGAACATCTTCATGGTGGGTAGGGTTCCGAATTTGATCCAATTCACTTTTGAAAAATCTGAGATTGACTCTGAAACTCTGCCTCTTTCAGGTAAATCTTTATGGTGGATATATCGAAGTTCAACTGATTACTCATTTATGACACTTAATTAAGATTTTGTATGAAATGTCTTCCTGGAAAGTAATTTACGACATAAATGTTAAAATACGATAACTGTGTAAGTGTGCAAAAAGTGCCCGTTGCAATTACGTAGGTCAGAATATTTACGTTTAAAGAAAGCATTTATATTTATATTGATAAATAATATGAATAAATTATTAGTAGATAAGATCAACACATTAAAATAATTATAATAAATGAGAAACGTGTTTAAAGCATCTCATATTGTATTCAAGGAAATTATCCAGCAGTGTAATATCAATTAAAATTATTATTGAAAATATTTTTATTTTTAAATGTAAATTCAGTTACTATATATACATATGATAAAAATATAATCAATTCTTAATGTTTTATTTAAACATCAGCAGTGAAACACGCAACCACTACTTTATATACAGGAAGTGTATGTTACAGTTGTCCCAATCCCATTAGTATATTCATCATATTAGTAAAACTAAAATTTCATTTCGTTATTATTCATTACCAATTAACAATTGACTAACGATTTCATTGCTGTGTAATTTAATTTAAATACTTCTAATTAGCATATCATATATTTTACACAAAATTGAATTTGTTAACGATAAGAGAGTTTCCAATAATAAAGGCAAATTTTTAACATCGCTCTCTGATCTCTAACATTCAAAGTCAAAGGCCTCCTATAATGGATGTATTTTTTTATATATATATAATGGATGTATTTTTTATTATATATATATATATATATATATATATATATATATATATAATTATATTATTATTACTACTATTAGGGCCGTGGTAATCTTAGTGGTTAGGTTATCGGTCTTCCAACAGGAAGGATAGGGTTAGATTCCCAATGCCGCTAATGACCCACCGATTACATGCGATGTACGTGCTCGTTAAATCTGTGGAATCGAAAGTACTGTAGTAGGTCATTGAGCAGTTATCATAGATGCAATGGTCTTGAGGAAATTTCCTCCCCCTTTTAGAAGGATGTCAGAATCGATGGAGTGGATCCTCCGTTTTTGCCATCTATCGGAGAATTAAAAAAAAAAAAAGAGCGAAGACGTACTTTTATCTTTGTGGTGCTCTGATTAAAACGAGGCTATTGACTTAATTTCGTGTAGCCCAGGCATAGCAAGCTTAGCTTGTCAAAGTGTTGGAAGTAATATAACTACTATTACTATTATTACTTAACTACCAGACTAATGATATTATTTAAAACTTGCATATAGTTTCATTAAGATCTAAAATATTAATGCGGTTAATGAAATAAAAATGAATTCTCAAAACTCCTTGAAAATTTTTATTCGTAATAATTATTTTCTTTACAATATTATCGAGCAATTTTCTTACGATTATGCCTAAGGTTCTAGTTAAGAAATAATTGTAGTATAAATACACTATTATTTCTTAAACTAAACGGGTTAATTGTTTTATTTAAAACTTATGTATAGTTTCATTAAAAACTAATATATTGATACAGTTCATGAAGTAAAAATGAATTCTCAAAAACTCCTTAGAAAGTTTTATTAGTGTTTAATATTTTCTTTATCACATTATTGTGCAATCTCTTAAGTTTACAAATTTTTCTATTTTCCTTAAATGTTTCTTAAAAATTTCAGCGTGTTGTATAATATTACCTAATAACTGCGTATAGTATTCATCCAAAGTACTTATTAGTCAATATCAAATAAAATTTTTGTTGGCTAAGTAGTAAAACTTGGCGAAAACTGTTTACTTTCAGTGTTCTGCATTTTCATGAGCTGTGAATTGGGGCCAGTAATTTTGACTTCTTCATCATTTCCTAATCAGATATTAATAGTATAACGATCATATAACGTTTGTATACAAACATATACTATGTATTTTATAAACTTGCGAAAATTGGAAAATATATTATAATGAGGGGAAAATATCATATTTTTTCTCCTACAAATTTAAACACCCAAAAGTCGTATGAAAAGGTTACTTATAAACTTAAGAACAACTATTAAATAATATCAAAAAGTATGCAGAAAATGATTGTGATGGAAATCTTGTTCAAGTGAAACTTATCCTAGTTGCAATTCATATGATGTAAAGGAATAATAAACTCTAATTTAAAAGATAAATGCATTTTTAGTACTTACAGCAAATTGAATATAATTGATTTGCATGTATTTTAGCTTTATAATGGTTGCTACAACTTGTGCAAAATTCTCCTTAATTATACACACTGTATAAAATGAATAATGTTAATCTATTTACCAGCCAATTGAGGGTATTACATTATATAGCATTTTGTTGCGAACTCTATAACAAATGCAGCAAATAGAAAGATAGAAATCTAAAATTCACTCGTTCCAAATGATTTTTTATAATATCGAAATTAAATGCCATTCACTCATTTTTGTAGAGTTCTCATGGCAACACTTTCATTGCGATCCATATTTGAAAGTCTTTATATACTGAGCTTCTGAAGCATGTGCTCTTGTTTTGATCACACTCAAGTCTTTCTATCTCAAATAATAGATAGGAGTGGGGTGGAAATACTCGATGCATTTCAACAGTTTCTGCGAGGGTCTGCAATAGTTTCGAAACAAGGAACGCTGAAGGGTAGCTCAAAATCCGCGTTAAAGCGCTTTTGTATGCTGAAGTGGATGTAATCGGAAATTCCGGGAAAAGCTTCAAATTCCAGTTACGGGTATTGAATAATTCCCACACGCTGGAGACCATTAGTGGTTGCATAATGCTTTACTTGGAAGTGGAGTGCCACACGAGGACTAGATCCCGAAGAATAGCCTCGAACAAAGTTTCTTCGCAAGGGGTGAGATTCACGGGGGTAGCTATTGATCTAGTACATTTTTTGAACAAAGAAACCTTCTGAGCTTATAATAAATACGTTTTCTATAATTGAAATACGAAATAATTCTTTTTGGAAGGAATTTATTACATTAACATTTTTTTATCTATTGGAGAATATGGAAATCATCTCACAATAATGGCTTGCAATAAATAAGAGAATGCTATTAGGTGTTATACATATTCTTAACTTTTAGTTATATATTCGTGAAGAAAATACTTTAACTGTTTTTCGCTTATTAATAATCAAGAAATTTTTGAAATTCAGCGTTTGTGTCATTATTTTATATAATAATAAAGTTTTGATAAACCTGTCTGAATTTGATCAAAATCTCTTTAACGCAAATGTGTATTCAAAGCAAAAAAATAAATTTGGCATACCAACTGATCATTTTTTATTTCTTTTAAAGGAATCAAGCACTTTTTTACCTTCAAATGATCTATTTTCCAATTTTAATCATTCTGATTAAAGTGCATTTTTCTGCATCCAAAATGTAAACCACTTAAATATTTAAAATTATTTAAGTAATTTAAATTAATAAAAACGAAAGGTAAACAAATTACCATGCCCTTTAAAGCTTAGTGTGATACCATTAGAATTCATTGTCAACGGTCTATTCAACTGAATACGATTCATTTAATGATATTGTTTATTTTTCTGAAATATTTGGCAACATCAATAATACATTGCTGAGATTGCTTGCGGTGTCATGTGAGTGTTTGAGTAAGAATATTTATGAATGATTTGATTCAATTTTTTCTTTTTTGTTTCCTAACATTTAATTTTTTTATTCATATGAATTTTATATTAAAAATTATTTGATCCAGCTTGTGTTTTTTTACATTGATAACATTCGCATGTTATAACAAAATCTATCCATTTTCATAATTTGCAAGGATTATTAAATTAATTTTTTCATCATCAGCCATGTAACGACGGTGTGGTTAACCACCCTAACTTCAAAGTAGTAGGTCCTGTTTTCGGACATTAATGTTTTTTTTTCTATCAATGAATATTTTTTATCCTTTAATTTTCGGGGTGAAGCTGGCAAATTCCCTGTGTCCGCCACTGTGTAAGGTGCAATCCCCTTCACCCCTTGGGGCACTGAACAGGATCAAATAATAAGGGCAGCGGACATTTAGACAAAAAAAAATAGTCAGTCAAAGCATCTATAATTACATAGTGAGAAATTGTACAGTAAGAGATGCATTGAGAACATATTAATGAAAGTGTTTAGCTAAATACTAAAGTATATTTAACGAAAATCATTATTTCTGGTATTCCCTGTGATTTGTTCTCAATTAGTCTTTCTGTAACCAATGAATTAGCATTGAAAAGCTAATGGGCGATTATTTTAGAGATTAATATGAAAACATTTACTGATTTTTTTTAAGTAACCATAGGGTTTTTATTTAACACAAATCTATCACTTTTATTGTAACTAAATTAAAGCACTTCACAGAAACTTTTTAAAAAGAGCAATAATTATATATATATATATATATATATATATATATATATATATATATATATATATATATATATATATATATATATATATATATATATATATATATATATATATATATATATATATATATATATATATATATATATATATATATATATATATATATATATATGTATGTATGTATGTATGTATGTATGGTACACATTTTACATTTTTGTCTGCATTTTAATTAATGCAAATGCTAAGAATAAAATCAAAAACTATCATTGATAAGTTCTTTGGAAATCACTACATCCATTCTTGAAGTTTACTGTCGTCCAACATCAAGGACCTTGCAACACTATAAAGGCGAAATGATAGTACCTCGTTATGGAGAATCCAGTGGGTGTATTATCATAGTGTGGAAAGTAGGCCTTCATAATTTAGAAACAGAATCCAAGTAGAAGACCCCCAGAATTAGCTTAAAACTTCCACAGATATCACTTTTCCTGGAGGACATTGGAACCATGACATATTTTAAGTGTTCTAGAAGCCATTGGTGAACACGGTAAATCTTTGATTGGGTCGGAATTTGAAATCATATCGGGAAATGAGAGGGAAAACTAACCAACCATGCCACTACAGTCTCATTATCCCACTTTTATAATTATTATATATTTATATATTATATTTTTATATTTTATTAATTCTGAAAAAATTCTACAATATTACATAATACACGCAAAAATTGAGGAATCAAACCCTTAAAATATTGAATTAATTGTAAGGTCACTTTAAATTAAAGTTTAACATAACGCGGAATTATTTTAGATTCATTTATCTGACTTGATAAAATATTATTTATAAAATTTAGAAAATAATTTAATAATAATCACATATAGGTACTATTTGCGATACGGACAAGAATATAATTGGGAATTTAGAATCAGCTTTATATTAATTAGATAATTTAATGCCAATGTATCTTATTATTTCTGAAACGTCTTTTTTATAAGTTACTTTTTTATACCCACTAAAAGTCGATTTTCTTTCAAAATAAGTAAGAATTGTTAATGATTTTATATTTTTAATTTATATACCATTTTTTGTAATTGCTTCATTAATTTAAATTCATATTATTTTAACTTGGAATCAAAATTTTTCAAATATTTACAATACATAGATATATTTAATTAAAATAAATTAAGATAATTGTAATTCTGAAATTTTTAATAATTTTATTTGCAAGTTGTAACACACAATGCTTACCTATGATTTCTCACAGTTAAAAGAATTCGATTTTATATTTAATAATTTCAAAGCTTCAAATTCATAACTAACAATCGAAATTATAACATTATTGTTTTTAATGAATCAAATAGAGATTATTTAACTCATAATAATCATAACTATATATATATACATTAGGGAACATGCCAAATTCTGTAACAATACTTTGACAAACAATACTATTGCCAAATATGTTTTTGAAACAGACGGTAAACAAACGACACAAAAGAAAAACGTAGTTGTATAAGAGGGGGCAATATCATCATTCATTAATCGATCATGAAAATATCTAAAACAACTGCTCAAGTGTATGTGTTCATGAAATATTAATTCACTTTGACATAAAATTAGACAATCTATTTGAGTAGTTTAAAGCTCTTACTTTCATCATATTCATAAAAGTAACTAACTTAATTCAATTTAAATGTGTATACTTAATATTTTTTTTTTATCTTGTGGAGGAATTATGTATATTTTTTTTATCTTTTATACGCGCGCGCGCGCGCGCGTCTTCTTAAACTATATATTTTCAGTTACATCATTTGATTCTTTAATTGCCTTTGAGACTTTACCTATGTCAATTTACCAAAATATTCACATAATTCGAACTTTCGAAGTTGCATATCTTTTAATATCAAGATCAAGAATTTGAACTTTTATCTTAACCAATATTTTGTACTTAATTAATGACTCCATTCCATTAATAACTCTACTCAGGGTCAAATTTCCATATTTTATGCCACTTTTCTCAATAAATTCAAATCAAATATGGAAAAAGTGCACTAATTCTCAAATATTCAATATATTCAATTTAATAATTCAAATTATTTCCTCCTTATAAATAGGTTCTTTTACTAATATACACAGGCATTTTTTTATATATTCCCTTTATTTGATAATATTCTTCGCTATATATATATATAGCGAAGAATATATATATATATATATATATTCTATATATATATAGAATATAATATATAGCTATATATATGTATATATATTTGTAAAACATAAATAGAAAAATAAGCATGATTCAAAAAATACAAGAATAAATACGAAAATTATACTCTTATCAATACATGAAGGGCGAAAGCATCATAAATATAGTTATTGAAATATAATTAATCGTAAAATTTTTATAAAATTTATCAAATGTCAAATATAGAACAATAAACTGAAAATACGAAATTTACTTTGTGCCAATGTGGTCAAAGCCACTTGAAGAAACTGGCAATATTGATGCTTCGTTTCATTGTAATTTTATTCTACGTTTATTTAAAATTTTGAACAATCTATTGAATATGTGCTCCATCTATCTACTATGTTTCGTATTTTTACTATTATTCTTCATTTGACATTTAATTAATTTTATAAAAATTTACAGAATATATATATATATATATATATATATATATATATATATATATATATATATATATATATATATATATATATATATATATATATATATATATATATATATATATATATATATATATATATATATATATATATATATATATACATTCTTTGAGTTAAAATAGAATTTCAAATAACAAAAAACATTAATTAATTGAAGTTTTGGCGCAAAACATTATTAAATTGCTTGAGTCAGACAAGTTTGAACTTATTAACCATTTCTCATTGATATTTACTCGAAATATTAATTATTTATATTAACATTACTTTCTCAAAACAAATGAGCTCAGCGTTTTTCCAAAGTAGTTACAAAATTGAAAACCCACTTATCTTATTTTAATGTTACTTTTACAAAATAATTCCTTATCTATCAGCAATTGTTGGATTTAATTCTTTATAGTCCCTAAATGGGATCATTAGTGCAATAACAAATAATTTTCCTAATGCGCCACTGTGACATTTCCTGCTCCCCCGAAATATTATCTTCTCCGGTTTGTCAGGTCTCAGGAGAAGACAATATAAATATCGTCTTCAATTTATTTACAGAAGAAGAAATAGGATAAGACGATTCCTGAACTTAGTTTGATGATTTGATTGTTGGAGAAGTTAGCATCCTCCATTAATATTCATTAGGACCAACCTTAAACGGCAGGCCAATAAAACTAATTTCTCTCCAGTATGCCGGTCTTTTTCAAACCGGATTTTCTTCTCCTTCCTCGAACGGATAACCATCGCCCACACTCATCTGTATTACTCAAGGCTTTTTTGTTGGAATTTCTAGTGCCTAATGTTTCCCATTGGGCCTGTTAATTAGTTTAATAAAGTTACGCATATGTCTTTTTCCTAAGAGATGTCTCTTTTTATTATTCCAATAACATTTCTTGCTCCATTACAAGCCAAGTTAGATTTTGTTTGCAGTTAACTACATGCTGACATTGATTTAGAAATTTTCGTAAAATGCTTATTATTTTTACTACCCTTTTTATTATTTTTATCACCCATCATGTATTTTAGGATATTATGAATAGACATCAGTATGAATAATGCACTTACAAAATAAATTTACTTAAACATGACGTGAAATTAGGAGCAGTCAAATGAATTTTAAAATAATTGAGAACTTGATTCATTATTTTTAAAATTTTTAATGAAGCTCTATCTCTTACTTTAAATCTTATGTATTCATAATATAACATTCAATTATTTCAATTCATATACGCGCTTGTAATTTTAAATTTGACAGCAATTGTTACTACGGTTTATTAATAATTCTAATATTGATTCAAAATTATTAGTATAAATTTTTATTGTTATATTAATTGCAAGTATTTGAGTCAAGCATATACATGTTTTACTTTATAACTTCCAAAATAGCATTTAAATTACTCAAACCATAAAACAATTCTATTCAGACGTTAAGGAATTTTCGAGACACTGTGCGTTCATTCAGTTTTCTAATGAATCAAAGTTCGCTGCGTTACGAGAAAGCTGTTAAATTACTAAAAAAATATCAACTTAAATTTCTGGAATATAATTCCATTTAAAATTTAGAGTTTTGAGAAAGTTGTCTTAATAATTTTACAGTGCAGAATAATGTTACCTTTCGTAAAATGATGCATCAAAGGAAAAAATAAGTATAAATTTACAAATTTATTTTTATATTGTTTCAATCAAACATTTAAGTTTTTATTATTATTTGAAAGAGATATATTATAAAAGTGATCAAAAACCAAATGTAGAATAATAATGCATTTGCAAAATTAGTTAAAAATCAAATTGAGAATGATGATATTTTATATTTATATAACTAGATTCTTAGGCATAACCTTAAGAGAATTGCACGATAGTGTGATAAAGACAATATTAAAATCGGATAGAGCTTTCCAAGGAGTTATGAGAGTTCGTTTTTACTTCATAGACCACACATCAATACATTAGATCTTAATGAAACTATATACAAGTTATAAATAAAATCATCAGCCTGCTTTGTATCAGTAAGGCCGCTCCTTTCTGTGCGAGAGTATTCCTAAAACTTTTCGCCCATCCTTCAGGAACTCAATAGCGCATAATCAGTTCAGTCATGCTTGGTTAGCGTCTCCGGTGCGATCTTCGCTGACAATGAAGGCCAAGAAAAGTTCATTTAAACTGTTTCCAAAGTGACGATGAATAATGGATTAATGTAAATTTGCAGATTCTTCTCTTTTTATTTGACTTGTGTCAGGAAAAATCTTAGACAGAAATAAATGGAGCATTATCTTTCGAAGAGAAATTGAAAAATTATATACATTAAAACTCAATAAGACCTAAGCATGCATAAATTAAAGTCTACTTGATGGAACCTATTTAATTGGATTTTGTGTTGCATAACTGTACTATTTTGAAGATTTACTTTCAGTATAATATATTTATAAATTGCAATTAACTATTTAGTTTACGTATTCAGTTTTTCTGCGTTTTGCTTACGTTAGGAAAATATTTAATCACTATTTTTTATTATTTGATGTAAAAATAATATTTCCAAGAATATTTCATAATTTACAAACTTTTACGATACAAAAGATATATTATAATTTGAAATCAGGTTTAAGGTTTTTTTCCAAGAACGGCTGGCTCTGGTTGACTAATCCTTCATCACAATAAGGCTGAAAACCAAGACGCGGAAGCAAGTAAACGTTATCTACGCCATACCACCACAAACCCATTTATAGGGTGTGATACATTCATGCATCATCTTGGAAGAAGGGGCGGAGATACACAGAGAGAGAAAATAACATTCATACCCAACTGGGATTTGAACTCGGGACTCACAGCTCACCAATCAAGAAGTCTAACCACTCAGACATCGGACAGAGGCTGAACGTAAATTATGCACACACATTAATAAAAACGTTTATTGAATTTATAAAGGTGATATTGTCCATGAACTTTGCTGCATAGGGATAAAATTTATTTCAAAGTTTCAATATATATTATAATATTTCTAGTTGAATAACTCAGTGAATTAATATTTTAAATTAAATATATTAGCATAAAAATGTGTAGAAAACAAAAATATTTATATACCTCCAAATACAATCATATGCCTTATTTTTTTATCTTTATTTAAATGAAATTTATATCAATATATAATATTATATATTCAAAAAACTATAAAATAAAAAGATAAAAAATTGCGAAATTAAGATTTATTATATTTCTATTGATGAACATTAATATTAACTATACATGGTTAATGCTTACAAAAAATTCATTTTAATGCACCATGGTATGATACTGCATAGTTTAATGCGCCATGGTATATATTTCCCTGAAAGTGTAATTGTCAGCATTTTGCATTTCTAATGCATTCTCTTTTCAATCATCATGAGAATATTCTACGAAAATATATGAAATAAATATCCTGAGTTAAAACCAGTTCACTCCGGGAGGGATTTGCATCTTCATATCACTTAAATTACTTGAGATCAACAAAATATATTCCCTCAGATTACTAAAATTTGAACAGGTTTTTAATGAATATTATGAATATTCTCTGTTACTTATGACGACATATTTACGCACCTAATAACAATGGAACTAGGTTATTCGAGGAAGTGGATATTCAGTTAGTAGTATTCAAATTCGAATCATGAATATTATCTGTTTGAAGGGCAACATCTTAACATACCTAACAGTAATGAAGCTAATCAATTCTGTGTAGTAGGTATTCAATTAGCAGTTATTCAAATTATATCATGAATATTCTCTGTTAGTATATGACAACATATTAAAAGTACCCGATAGCAACGAAAATAGGCGATTCATTGAAGTAGGTATTCAATTAGCAGGTATTTCATACATATCAGGATTGTTCTCTGATACTTTGATGACATCTTAACACACCTAATAGCAATGAAAGTAGATAATTCGATGAAGTTAGTATCAATTAGCAGTTATTCAATGCCTGTCATAAATAATGTCTGTTAGTATGGCAACACTTTAACATACATATTAGCAATGAAACTAGGCGATTTGTCTAAGTGGGTATTCAATTAGCAGGAATACAATACATATCATGAATATTCTCTGTTAGTATGACGATATCGTAACATACCTAATAGCAATGAAACTAGGCAATTCGATGAAATGGGTATTTTAAAATATTTGTAATAAGCACTTTGACTTTGGTTGACAGTTAATGGGTCTAATTCCAATTTCCAGCTAGTAATATTTGAATCAATTCTTAATGCACTTTAATTGACAGTTTCCTGTCTAATTAGCCCTGGTGTCAAAACAATTATCACTAATTGAAAAATAACCCAATCACAAATTCGGTAGAGGTTTCTTGAATTTGAGGCAAAATTTGTCATCAATAAGGAAAATAGTAAATAAAAGACTAAAGTTAGACTGCATTTAAAAGCAATGTAATTAAAATTAATTAGATTAAAACAAGTCTTCTTACAAAGAAGTCTTAATATATTATGAATGGTCTTTGTGAATATGACAGCACTAATAAATTAAAGAAAAAACTTCACTGGAACTTTATTACAAGTTATTGTTACAAAATCTGAAGTATTACTGATTAGACTCACTATGTCAATTTTAATGCTTATTTTTGATTCAAAATGTGAGTTTTTCCTATAATTCAATGTAGCATAGTTTACTATATCTCACAGTTGTTAATGAGAAATATACCAGCATATCATTTTCCATTTCTTGTTAGTTTTTTCTAGGTAGATACTAAAGAATACGAAACGTGGCCTTTTTCTAATACCTTATATAATTATAACAGAATATTAGGAAAAATAACTCCTAATATTTCCAGAACAAATTTAATTTTTTTTTCATTTTAAATCAAATATAATAAGTAAATATATATTAAAGGGAATTAAAAATAGTTAGTTAATTAAACAATATTAGATAAATAAATAAAGTTCAATAAGTAAATAACTTTTTTTATTCTATATAGTTTAATATATTTCATAAAAAAATAAATATACAATTCATATCTGATTTGTGTTTTAAAACCCAAGTTAAATACATTCATGTAATTTCAATATTTACTAAAATCTGTGGAAAATGACTAGAAATTTTTACCTTCTCATATAGCCACATCACAAACTCAATTTTGTCCTTTATGTAAAACTGTAATTACTAAAGCAATGAAGAAAGTTGAGAAGAATGAAAAAAAATGCACCAGTACTAATTAGTTCATGAAAGCAAACATTATTAAAGGCTAATGTAATTATACAATATTTAATCTCTTGGAATGCGTTAAAGGTTATTAGACGTTTAATTAAGATAGAACGCACACTTGAGCAAAAAAGTAGAAATTTCAAGCAGATTTTTTTTCAAAATCTTTTGTTAGCCACTAGTATTTAAACTAAGACTAGAAAAGGAAGGAAAAAAGTCTGATTGGGCAAAGAAAACCCAATCAGATGTTTTTTGTGGTTTAATTCCCCCAATGAAAACAGTAATACAACGGAAGGAAAATCTTATTTTAAATTAGCAGTACTTTTTGATGTAGTGGCTTTATTAGCTCTTCAAAAAACAGAAGAAATTTTGTTAGTGGAAATTATTTCAAATTCAAATAAAGAAATATATTTTTTTAAAATATTTTTTAGTTTCTTGTCAAAGGTAAAAGAAAAAAAAATCTTTGTCTTTGTTATTAGATTTATAAAAGCATTTAAATTTAATATTTGAGTTAAAAATACTTGAGATTCTTAAAATAACTTAAAAACGAATTCATTGTTACAGGTTATATTTCCTAGTTTTTTTATTCATTTATTGTATTTCAGTCAAAAATATCTAAAAGTTAAAAGTGCACTAAAAATAATTTGAACATTTTTAATTATATTGATTTGCTCAATTTAAAATTAAATTGGCATTTTTATTTTCCTGAATAAAACATTTAAAAGTAAACCAATAATATTTATTATTATTGCCAAATTAATATATATACCAAATATAAATTACCAACAATAATAGGTAAGAATATAATTCTTTTAATGATCAAAGATAAATTAATAGTTATATTTACATTTTAAAATACTTTCAGAATGATTAAAATATCATTTTATTTATACAACACTCATTGCATGACTATATAATTGATATTTAATATTTTACTTAATAATATTAATCATATCTTTTGCACGTAAAAAGTTAAAATTATATTTTATTAAGTCATTTATTTCATGATTTTATCTACAGTTGGGGGGGGGGTTCTGTATATAGTTTAGATTATTTCATAAACTCTATTTAATGTAGAAAAATGTTTCTTCCTTATTGTATGTTTATATTTTAGATATCAATTAAAAATTGGAGCTTTTACTTTGAAAGCTTTTTTATATTTTCATATCTTAATGTAAAAACTCAAAATGATTCTTTACAAAATATAACGTTTTATTTATATTCATATTAAATCTAAAGCATCTAAAAGTTTTAAATTTTAATGAATCAATTAAAGGTGTCTTAAAAACCATATAAAATATAATACGCATATTATATGAGTTATGTATTAATTCAAAATGTGTGGTGGGTATTTTTTTTTCAAAAAATTCAAAACATCATATAAAGTTAATGTTATAAAAGTGTTACATATTTCTCGATTCTTCAAAATATATTTGTAGCCGCCAATTATTTTATTTATTATAATCAATTTGTGTGATTCCAAATTAAATTCTAGTGCTTTTTAATATAAACAATTTAAATTCAAACTCTTTTCATTTTTAATAAAATTCATAAATTCTTTATTCATTTTGAGAATACATGTTACAATCCAATTTTTTTATTCTTTGAATAGTATTCAATTTTTCATTATATATGTTGAACATTCTACACAAGTGTTTTCCAGATATCATTTATCAAAAACCATTTGTTTATGAAATAAATATATTTTTCTCATAACTCAAAATAGGGAATTGTGTGTCTTAACAAGTACTCATATGTAAATGTTTTATCGAATATGTAAATATTAGCCAAAAATTCCTAACTTAAGGAAACAATAATGATTTTAAAAAAAGTAGAGATTTTCGATAAAGAAAATCAGTAACATTTCATTTTTATGCTTCTTTAGTAGTGTGTTTGAAAACAGTCTCTCGAAATGTAGCCAGCCATGCAAATATATAGAAACTTTTATGTACGACATCGTGCTCCTAATCGTTAAAAAGAATAAAGCGGAGGAAAAAGCAAGTGGTGAAGACGTAAAAAATCACAAAAAAATAAACATATAAATAAAACAAAATGCAGGAGCCAGATGAAATTCCTCTTTCACGCTAGAGATTGGTCTCGAAATTGAATGTCGGCTAGATTCAGTGGCGTAGAAGACAGTAACGATGTTTGATACGATAAATTTCTCCCGCTCTTTTCTATGTTGAAGTTAGAGGAGAATACGATGTACATGCGAAGTTACAGAGGCACAAAAATCATGGTGAAAAAGTTTCTTTATATTTTTTTGCGAGCAGGCGCTCTCCTTAGGGATGCTTTCCCTGCAACTGATAAATGATGACAATATCCGTTTAAGAGAAACAGTAAGAGACTGCTCTCTCGGGGGGTAGAGAAAGGGGTGGAAGGAAAAAATAATACTGCAACGATATTTTAGTGCGTCAGAACCGACAAGTGTTTTTGCCGATATGAGAAAATGGTGTGGAAATGTCCGAAGTGCTGGGCGGGAAGCATAGAATTATGGCGATCGAAGGATCGTAAACAGGCGAAGTGGATGTCTGTCCTTCTCCTTTTGCAAATCCTTCTTTGTTGTTCTCGATAACCTTATTTGCAGCTGGAACTATGATTGGATGAAATCCCGGCAGACCGGAAGAGGTTTTAAGCATTGTTACTAAAAATATGTCCTGGGAACTAAGAGCAGTAAAAATTATTTCCATTTTGAAGTTCGCTGGCTTTTACCCCATTTTAGATTAATTGGACGAGTTCAGATACAAACGATAAAACATTTATGTATACAAAAGCATTGCGCTTAAGGAAAGTAATAAAAATACTTTAAGACAGAAAAATCCGGCAGGGGTCTTCATGAATTCGAATTTAGAAGAAAATGTACATCCATATATATTTATGTCTTGTAGTATTGTAAGATAAGAAAGACTAATTAAGTCTGAACTGTTTCCTATTTATATTGGAAGGGAAGGAAACAATTTAATGTCCTTAAAATAGGAGAACAAGAAAATAAATATATTTTTCATTAAATATGCATAGATTCAGTGAAATTTTTATTACCTACAGTCACACGCATTAATAAAATAAATACATCTAAAACATCATACCTATGTTTAATCATAAAATTAATATTTTATTTCTTATGCAGAATCCATTTAATTTTATCCTATATTTTCTAACTTTGCATAATATATGTTATTAGTAAGTTAATTTTATAATTTGCAGCAATAAAATAAATGCTACGTAGATAATTTTACAAAATTTACACTAAAGGATTGTTTTTGCTTGAGACAAAAATTGCTATTAATTGGTTGATATCTAAGGAAAAGTACTAAATTAAAGAAAAAAATCTTCAAAAAGTTTAGTTTCTATTCGCGTATAATTAAGAGAGTATGACATAAGTTTATTATTCAAGTTTATTATAAAATTTAATGAACATTGTTTCCGATAATAAAAGTTAAATATTCAGAATTCCTATTAATGATTTAAAATTTTATCTTAATTCTTGTATAAAATTAATCAGAACTGCTAAAATAATTTTCACAAACTACTAAAATAAAACAAAAATTTTAAATAGATAATTTAATTACTCTTTATTTGAAACTAGAGAGTGTTCGTATATAATACAAAAATGCATTGTAAAGTGCATAAAAACTTATATAATAACTGTTATTATAATTACAGTGTTTTCCTAAGTATAATCCGAAGATTATGCGTTAAAATGTTTTCAAATTTCATTGAAGGCATTATGAGAAGTCGTGAATAATTTGATGAAAAAACAACTACAATAATATGTTTTGAAAGAAATGCCATTTATATTTCATAAAACAAATAATATATGGTGCGACGGCTTGGCTAACTTATTTTGATCATAATCAGCATTGTTCAATTACATTCAAGAACGAATTGTCAGTTCCTCGGGATAAATATTACGTTTCAACTTCGTGTATGTCACGTGGAAGCGGAAACTATTAAGTTATAAATCAAATTTTAAAAGCTATAAAGAAGGCGAATAAAAAATGGCAATGAATGTTTTAATGTAAGATGAAAAACAAAGCATGTGCGGTACAAAAGAAAAAATAAATATATCCAATGTGCAGCTCGAAATTCCATTACTTTAATTTAATTATTAACGATACAAATATATATTATTTTATAATATGTTTAATCCCGTTTTAAAAGTTATTAAGAATTAAAAATTGATTAAGTTTTATTAAAATTGTCTCGATTCTTGATCGATGTCGTGCTTTCATTTCAGTTTATCACACTTTACATTGAGGAGGATAAAAACAAATCGATTTCATTATAAATGCTGTTTTTTTTTTAAGTCAATCTAATATTTTTTAATTATATTGTGCATTTTTTAAATTTAATTTGGCTCCAAACTGTCAACAGTATATATTTTTAACTATTCTTTGGAAAAATTGACGCTGATTCTGCGACGCATCTTGCTCTTTTACTCGACAGAAGGTCTGACGGAATATTACTCCGATATATTATATACAAGAAAATACGGTGATTAATCATTGATATATCATTCCATTTTTATTTAGAGTTAGTTTCAGCAAAATCTATAGAATACCAATTTGAGAGTCTTCTCTTTGACCACCAATAATAAATTATGATGACTCACGCATTTTCAGGATTATGGTAGTGCACCCTTAAGTGTCTCTTTATATGAAATGCCACATGTTCTACCCCTTTTAATTTCGAAATGAGAAGTCTTCATATCCGAGCATAACATAAAAATTTCTAACTCTTTTTGCGACATAGTATTGTTGTAGTTACTTATAACATTTGGACAGGTCTAATTCACTATGTCATTGGGTATGCTAATTTAATTCCGTCTTTCGTTTGATCCGATCTGATGAAAAAATTTTGAAATATGTTAATTACATATTTCAAAATACTATATTTGTGTTGATTTTAATTTTTATATACATGTATCTTTTCTGATTTGTCTGAATAAGACAAAACTAGATTGTGCAGAAAATTAGGTATAAACTTTAAAAATTTAGTATAAGTAAATATTTGTGTATTAAGTAAATATTGTGTACCTTTTTTAGTATAAGTAAATATTTGTGTAATTTTAGTTACATATGACAATTATGACATTGTTTTCAATTATACATTAAAAATATACAAAAATGATTAAATTATTATGAATTTATAGCTCACCTCCACGAAGCTGAAAATACGATTTTTCTCTAAATTTCTCCTATAGATGGCACCACCAGAGGATCTACTCCTTCAATTTTGACTTTGAATTAGAGAGTGAAGAAATTTTGCCACACATAGTAACTATTCAACTTGACGTAGTACTAAATATATAATTTAAAAATCCAACTGTTTAAAATAACAAAACGTATGAAACTAATGGCATATTATCCAGAAAAATTCGTATTAAAATTTATATTGACAAATATTTAATAATAATAAATTAAAATATTAAAATGTTATTTTTATGTTTTTCCTCAACCATGTATGTTCACGAAAAGAATAAATTATAGTATGACATTCATTAAAAGTAGTGCCTCTGATTAATACATCAATATGGATATTTATCTTTGTCAGGAATACTAGCTGATTATTTAAAATCTACAAATATTAAGTAAAAGCCATAAAATATCAAATAATTTACTTAAATTAATATGAGAAAATAGAATATGCTCAAATTCACCAATACATGATTTTAATTAGTTATGAGTAAGGAATATTTCGTATTCAGTTCAAAATTTTACATGCAAACAATTTTGTATAGGTTATAAGAACTACCATAATCACTGGAAACAAATTAAAAAAAAAAACTTAAACATAAGTGCTTCATTAAGCAAACACAATGATCTTTCAAAAATAAAGATGTAAATAAATATGGAAATTTAAAAAAGAGAGATACAAGGATACATATATTTCTTCTCTACACAATCTTTTTTATCTATTTAAAAACAGAAAGGATAGTAACTTAGTTTTCGCTTCACGCATTTAAATCCTACCTCAAATATGAACATTTCCAAGAATTCGAAATCCACTTTAAACTTTATTTTTCTATCTATTTAGTTCTCGTGTGCAGGTAATGACCGTTGAGAGACAAACCAAGCCTTTATGCGTAGAGACAATTTTAAAAATTGCAAAGTATCACGATTTTACGTTCATTAAGAGAGCAAAATTCTTGAGCACCATGTATTGCACTGTGCGAAACTTTACAGTAATGTAAAATTGGCATTAATTGCAGTTTTAATTAATTGCAAGCACTTTAAAAAGCAGAACAGAAACATAATCTATTATTTAACATAATTAAAGAAGAACATCTTGATGTAAGAGTAATTTCATTTCTGGCATACTGTGTAAATTCATTTTTTGTATACTGTGTAGATTCCTGTATTGACCACAAAGAAGAAAAAACAATAAAAATTTCATTTACAATAATGTTCCAGAAAAAATGTAAAAATGCAAGTATCATGAATTTTGAGACTTCGGAATAAAACCTATGCGTTGTAGATATAATTTATAAAATAAAAAGACACAATGGTTAAAATATAAGAACAAACTGAAACAATATTGATTTTTCAAACATTTTCTTTTATGATTTTAAAAGACATACTCAAATGAAATCTTGATTTAACTATAATTGTGTTGTTGTGGCTTATGTCTTCAACAACTTTGGTTGAGAGCAACATCAAAGCAGATCCATGAGCAGCAAAAGCTTTCAAATAATAGAGCACAATCATAGGGCTAAAAAATAACTGACCTTTATTTAAACCGATGAAAGATAAAATGTGGGTAGTAGCAGCTTGATACGCATTGCATTTTGGACACAGTGGATAAATTTTGTGACTCGTCACATGTTGTACACGAGTGTGTCCACTTCGAAAACTCGGGGGAAATGTCTGATCACGCCTGTTGCTAATCCTAATCAGAGCAGCAAAAAGGAGGTTTTCCGCACACCAATCATGCACGGTGGATCTCCTCCAAGAAGAATAGGCATGTTGATTTACCTGTTGGCGATCTCAGTAAAGTTAATATAGCCACCATGTTCAGTATTCTTACCTTTACTCTCTCTGGCCAGACCATCAGCAATTTCACTATCGTGCACATCCACATTCTATGGAACCCATGGAAAGGTGATCTTAACATTGGCAATCAGGCCATTGAAAAGCAAGGCGATGTTCTTAGTCGTTCGGTTCCCATTGTCTCCTCCATTCAGATAAATATTGAATGCAACTACGACTATTACTCAAAATCCAAATGTCAGTGTAAACACTCTCACTTATACCAAATTTCAAAGAATCTATTCGTAAATATGTTTTAAAAAAGTGAATCACAAAAAAATTAATCGTGCATTACAGAGTCCAAATTATTAAGAATGAAAATATTCTTGTTTCATTATTTAAAACTTATGAGCGAGAAAAAATTTTTATCTATTACTTTCTTTTAAAAAAAACACATTTGAAAATATTTATGTAATTTGTGGTGGTGGACTAATAAAATCAAAAGCTAATGAATTTTAACTATTTGTGATAAATAGTTGTGAATTCTTGTTATTCCGGTTTGAAGAGAAAGTTATTTTCTCTGAAATGCAGTCGCTTGAAGATTATAGCACTGCTGAAGTTTGTTTCATGTAATATATTCATATAAGCGAAATTTACAAGCTTGGCAACATACACAAAAGTATGCTATTATAAAAATTTAAGTAATAAATACCTATATGATGTGCTATTACAAACAATGGTATGTTCAATTTGATTTTCATGTTTAGATATGTACACGCATTTTAACCCATTTCATATTTATAGGACAGTTCACTTTCACCATTAAAAATAAAGCTAATCAACATTTCGCCAATTTTTTCAACCCGTGAGGAGTTATGGTTTCCCCCTACTTACTTAAACTGGTTTGGACCAGATAGAAGCATTTTCCAGCTTGCTGCAGACATGTAAACTTTGACATTTTCATCACTTTGTCTTGCTGAATTTCTTTGAAATCATATAAAATAAATTTTAAAGTAAATTTGAATATTTTTTCAGAATTTATATTTCAGATATTCTATTAACATATATTTTATAAAGTTTTAAAATATTTTTTAGTTTTATTAGTTTTAACTACATTGTTAAACTACTGTAAAAAAATTAGCGAATTTGTTAAATTTTCTGTTATTTAATTTATTTCACATGTTCTCGAGCTGTCGCAGAAAAAAGTTTTTAAAACTGCTGAGAAAGCTGTATAATATCGATTTTCTTAGAAATTAGAGTCCGAAATGATTGCTTTCCCACCTGAAATAGATGAATTAACAGATGAAGAAGGTTTTGATGACACTGAAAATCTTGACCTTTCTGTAAGGCACGTTGCAGGTAGTATTGAAATTTCTGTATCGTATGTAAACCATAATGATTTTAGAGATAAAAATTTATTAAACAAAATTAAAAAGTAAAGTTTCTCGGAATCATGATCAAGTACACGTAAGAAAGGTAAAAAAAGAGTGATTATATAGCAGATAGGGAAAAAGTTCCACCAAATTATAATTTTTCTAATGAAAGTAATGCCGCAAAAATAAACTATGAAACAACTATAAGCACTTTAGAGGATCTATCACCCGTAGAAGTTTTTGAAGAATTTTTGTCTCCAACATATTTGGAGCCTATTTTAACAGAAACAGAAAATTACGCCAAACAATGGAAAAACAAACCAGATTTTTCCTTAACAACAGAAGAATTAAAAGAGATGAAACGTTTTATTATTTTCTCTGGATATCATACTCTATCAAGTGAACATGTTTATTGGTCGGTTGAAAAATATTTAACTGTCCCTGTATAAAAAACTCAATAACTAGAAACAGATACTTAGAAATAAAATCTATAATTAATTTTGCTGATAATAATGAAGCCAATTCTAACGCCTCCCCGGGGTTTCCCGGTTGAACCAGGGATGGGTGAAAGGGGTGAGCAACACTTGCCTGTCTGCTTTTATCTGAGAGGAGAAAATTTCTTTATAAGTAGAGCGCAGTCTTTGTTTGGCAACTAGGATCCACCTTTCTTATCCAAGATATCTTCAGCATCGTAGTGTCAACATTTGGTACTTATGACTCTTGTACAAACCAAACTAGCAATGTCATTGGCAAGGCTAATTTTAGCCAGTAGTGTGCGTATTTCCATTTACCTAGAGCGTCACGAATGTGAAAGTATGATTCAGCTCCAAACCTCTCCATTAGATGAACTGATTGGTTTTGGCGTCTTGCTCATTATCGGGAGGTAGTGAGTTCAAATCCCAGCCAACCGAAAATCAGGTGTGATCACTAAAGGAGTTAAAACTGAGAGTGGTCGCCATGTTCTCCAAGTGAAATGATAAAACTGGAAGAGTCAGGCCTTCTGCTTGTTCCCTGCTTCAAAATCTCTAAGACTCCACTCGGCTGCTTCAATCAAACTGGTTGAGCCTCACTCAGGGCTAGTTACAGAGAAGCATGCTGATGTAACATTGGCCATAGTATCAACATCTGAAAACATAAATGATGAAATAAACGGCGGCACAAAATAAAAAATTGACACCATTAAATTTTTCATGAAATGTATAATCATTTAGAATTATCCAATGATTAAATAAACTGAAACACGAAGTTAAAATCTGACACGATTTAAATTTGAATGAACTGAAGTTTAAAGCAGATGCATGGCACTGTTCATCAATCGCTTGGTAAATTTTACAAATTTATTATTTGATTACTCTTATTTGAAATTTTATCATTACATTAAATGTAAATTGACTTTTCAAACTTTATAAAATTATTTGTAAAGCTCATTCGAATTAAATGTCATCGAATTTTCAAAATATCATTGAACTTTAGATAAAGTTTAAGAAAAAATTATTATGCACGATTTAAATCCATTTCATGTATGTTATATTTGAAATGAAAAAAAATATATAAATTTCATTTTGAAAATGTAACATTTATGTTAATAAAAAATAATTAGTTTAATCCAAAATAAACATAAATGTATATTGAAAACTTAAAATAAAACAAACACACACACATATATATATATATATATATATATATATATATATAAAGACGATGTTTTTATATATAAATTGCGCAGTATTTTAGTATTTTATCCGGAAGTTATTTCGTTAAACTGCATTAATTCAAATTTTCTGAAAATTTTGATATTAAAAATTAAAGAAATGATAAACATGAATTTATAATTTGTCAGACACATTTCAAATACAATTTATTAATAATAATTTATTACAAATTAAATTGAAGCTAATAAAATACAAAACCATGTATATTTACGCTGAAATATTCTAGTATGAAATATACAGCATTTACCAGAAATTAAATTATTTCTTTTAACAATTTTTTGACGAAAACTGAAAAGCATATCACTAAAATAAAGAAATATTATAATTATATGCTAACATCTTGAATTACATTATTTTTATTTATTAGTGAATTTTCCTTTTTCATATTGAAAATTTATTAAGTAATTTAAATTGTTGCAATTTTCTATTGAATAGAAAAACATGTTTCACATATTTAATTTAAAAAAAATAATAATTGGCATTTGAATTAAAAAAATATATATATATTTGCATGTTTTATAATGAAGCTTAAAGCATAAAATGTGCTTGAAGTAAAACGTAAATTAAACTGGTTTATTATATTTGTGGTCCGAGAGAAAACACGTAATTAAAAAATTCCTTCCCAAATAGTTTTTACACGATATTTAAAATGAACGGAAGAGCGAATAAACATTATATATTAAGACAAATATGAATATTTTTTTTTATCTATTTATAACCGCGTAAATGTTGTTGACACACAAATTGCTTTAATTTCCCACACACACACACACTAAACATATTAAATAACATTTCCTAAAAAAGCTCCTTTCAGCAATTTTTCACTGTATGTAAATAAGAAACTGTTGTTTCGCATCATTAAAAAGTTGTTTATTTAGCTATAATATCACTAATTGAAAGCCAATGAAAGAAACTGTGGAATTTTATATTAAGTAAGCGCATTAAAAGAGAATAAAAAATGTTCTGAAAATTTATGAATAAAAGAGTATTGTAACGGCAACGCTAAGCTTATTACAATGACTTTAATTTTATTAATTGAAATGTGAAGTAAAACCGTTTTTCATAGAAATAATATATAAAAATATAGAATTAAAATTACAAATCACTTTTTTAAATAGTCTTATTAATACCTTGAATTAATATTAAAATACCAGAAAATTATCATATGAAAGAATAAAAAATGATTCTTCGTTTGCTATATAGCATTTTTATTAACATTTTAAATGATAAATCTTATTATAGTTTTTTTACGAAAAAGAGAGTTAAACTGAGATTATTTTTGTGGCAGAGAATATTAGAATGTATTATAGAATATCAAACATAAAAACATTTTCATTTTTATAATTGAAACTTTAAGTTTCCTTAACCAAAAAAAAAAAAAAAATTTACTTTGATTACAAAGTTATTTAAAAACTTCTGTTCAAATGTTGTAAAAGGACATTTAAATACATTGGAATAAATGTTAGAAAAAATTATACTTAACAAAAAATACTTGTTTTGATTTGCTGAAATTCCGGCATATTGCTTATCAACTAAAATTTAAAGTTTTTTTTTTATTATAAAAAGAAGAAGATATTTTCAAAGGAAATATTTCTTTATTATGTTGAAAAAACAGATCACAATGTTTTCACACACATACAATTAACATATTATAAAATAACTAAATGTTATTTGTTGTTAGCCTGTAGAAAGTGTTTAGTGCGCAGTTAATCAGTAAGAATGTTGAAAGTAATAATATAGTAATTTTTTGGCTTCTGAATTAAATCAGTTCAAAGAAAGTTTCTTAGTATTTGCGTAAGCAAGGTAATAGTCTTAAGATTCAAAGGATATTGTGATCTTACGCAAATATTGCAATTATTAGTTTAACATTTGATTATTGAAAGATATTTGTAAAATTTTAAATTCTACTTGCCAATTTGAATAACCAATAAAGTGATTGTTTTATCTTCTCTTTTTCAATCTGCTTTTTCTGATGTTCTATTGCCCATGTGTTAATGGCTTGAATTCATGGAAAACGGCTTCTCAAACAAATCCTTTATTCCTTATATAAGTTTTATCAACAGAATTAACTTCAACACAACATTCTTAGACATTTATTGAACTTTTCCTCGTTACCTGCCTCTCGTAGAATGCTATTTGAAAGAAGGCAGCAAATAGAACGAAAAGTTGGTTTTACGATTCTATCTTAATACGATTGACATTCGATGAAACCTTCTTTAACGTCATGAATATTTTAAATTAATGCTCATTGTAATAAAATGAAGAAGTCAGGATCTCAGATGTAATGAAAAAAACGTAATTTATGGTTTTGGAAATGTAATTTATGGTTTTTAATAAAATATAAATACTATAATATTCAATGCAATAAAGTGAAGTAGTCAGGATCTCAAATGTAATGAAAAAAACGTAATTTATGGTTTTTAATAAAATATAAATGCTGTAATTCAATGCAATAATTACAATGTAATTTTACTGTATCTTATTCAATATAAAAGACAATTTTCTTAGAAATTTATTGGTATACTTATGTAGCAACAATCCAGTAACCACAAATATTTATGCGTAATCAATAGCAAAGATAATTGCAAATAAATTTACATAATTTAAATAGGTACTTACGTATTATCGCAACCATATTGGCGACATTATATAAGACCGAGCCAATTCCACAACGTGATAGAAACAGTATGAAGGAAAATAATAATATATGAAGAAAAATATATTAAGTAATTTTTATGCGTATAATCTTATACTTTTATTTAACGATATATCGATTATGGTTTTGGTAGAAAATATTGCGGCATGGTTTTTAAAATGGAATCAAAACAATTTTTTTTATCGTTTTCTTGGTCTTGTCGCCATCTGAATTCTGCCAAGTAAGACTGAAGATGGTGTCGCAATACATGAATCTTACTGCTGTTAATAACGGGATTCGGCTTCTTTCAAACCAATTACCACTTACCACTTCTTATTCCCGCGTGTTGATTACAGTTTGCAACGTTGCACTCCCGAAAAATCTATTTTCCAAAATTAAGCTTCATCGGGTATGAAAGAAAATAATAAAAAAATATTTGTACATATCCTAACGTCTGGTAAAATGTTATATTTCTATAAAAATGCAACGGTATCTTTTACAGAAATCTGTAATTCCCAGATTCGCATTTTAGAATTCGGGCTTGCCCTTTTCAACGAATGGTTAGGCTGAGAAAGGTGACAAGCGGGAAAATTTGAAAGGAAGTAAATGGTTGACAATTCAGCGCCTTAGATGCGTGCGACATTGGGGTTGCCAATTTGGTAAGTTATCACGGAGGTTGGAATGGTTGCGATAATATTTAAGTACCTTTAAATATTTATAAAATTATCGATAGTGAAATGTTACTTTTTTGCTTCGGTAAAAACTAGAAAAGATATACCCTAAATACAAATTGATTTTCAAATATGTGTTTGTTAGTAGATGAAATTGTATTTTGGTATTCAAGTGGTGATTTTCTTTGTAAAATATATTCCCTACTTCAAAAGAAAACATTTTTGTTATTCAAATTATTTAGTTAAAACACACTTTAAAAATTTATGTATTTTTCTCACTTCAATTTTCATTACTCTATTCTCTGACATTCGATGATGAACTTCGCTTTGTTTGCTACCACTCGAAGGAAATGATAAAACAAATAGCAAAATTCTTCGAATAGTTGTCTCATTACGATATATGAAACGTTATCTGAAGTTAGGGATATTGTAAACAAATATGAATCGTTATAAAATGGCGTAGTCAGGATTTCATATATATATATATATATATATATATATATATATATATATATATATATATATATATATATATATATATATATATATATATAATCAACAGAGAGTTATGTCTATTGTAAAATTTTGACCACAACATTGAATGCGTTTATTTTTTAGAAAAAATGCAATGAACTTAAATGCAAAGTAGTTTGGAATTCAATATTTTGTTTAGAAATGTTGAAAAACGCCTATATTAAAGCATTAGTGCACTAATAATTAATTATAATTTGATTGCCCGCCCGTATACCCGTGGTATGACAGTAGGTGCCCTTGCGTCTCTTCGGTTCGAGGCAGCAGTAGACTAGATCACACTGCTCTTATTCGTTTCATTAGTGGTAACCTGTCATCAATGACTTTTGTTGGAGGCATCTTCGAAACCTGTTCTAGATACTCTTCTGCAAAAGCCTCCCTTCATCACATTTTATCTCGTCCGGGACTTACCAAACAAAACCTGCTTCAAGAGCCCCTATTAGTACTGGATTTCTTCAAGAGGAATGAACTCCTGGACCTGATTTATCACTGCTGGTCACGGGGATAGGAAACAATAGCAGCAACAAATAAATAAAATTGTTCTTAGTTTGACTTTAAATGCAATTTAATTATTTTCTAAAAAGAGACGCTCCATAAGATTTTCCTTATTAGTACATTATGTAAAAATACTTTTGCTTATATTAAAATAATTGAAAGACACATAGAGGGAGCTCAAGCTGGTGTGGATGTATCGACAGAATAGTGGTGATTGTTCCTCTAATATTTATTCCGTGAAGTGCAAAATTATTTCTTACTGTTTCTAGGATCAAGATACAGTATTGTATACAAAAAATATATTGCTCTAAAGCTTTGTAACTGATTTTTACCACGTTATCTACTTAGATACTCAAAACACCTTCTAATTTTGAGCTCTAACACAGTGGTGCTGTAAGCTATGTGGGGGTGAAATTAAATTTTTGTACATTAAGATACATTATTCAAACATAATTAACAAAATTCAATTGTCTAATACTATAATTTATTGGGCACCTTGTGCATATTGTTTATAAATATATTGTTAAAACATTCTCAGTTTAAATTTAAAACGAAAAAGACAATAAAATACTTATTTTTCATAATTTAGCAATAGTTTCTTTGAAGTTTGTCTCAATTTAAAGCTGTCTCTCATATTAAGCTACACAGTATAAAAGACATTGATTTTAATTAACATAATAGATTTACAATTCAATAAAAATCATTTGATAAGTACATCAAGTTAATGATACTGATGATATCAAAGCTGAGAAACAAGGAAGTGAAAATTTGATAAAAATTTTACAAAGGATAAAAGAAAACGCTTATTCTAGATACAGAATATACAAAACATTCTCAAGAATTCTCTACCTACACTTGCTATATTGCAATGTTATGTTACAAAAAATAAAGTGAAAATCTCCCAACAGTTTGGAAACTGATAGCAAAAAAACCTGACAACTTTCATTTATACTTTGTGGGGATTAACTAATGAATTTATAAATATTTTATTTGATTAACAATGAATTAATGTTTCATTTTCCTTACAATTTTATGTCTTGTCTCTTTTTATTTGAATAAAAAATTGTTTATCCATATCAAATATATTTATTATCTTTTATTCAATGACGACTTCTTGTTTTGGTAAATTTGGGACAATATGATATTTATTGATTGCTTTTATGGATGTTTTTCTACAATACTTTTAAAATTATCTTCATTTCCTTTGCTTCTTAAAGGTATTGGAGCTTCTGTTTTTGGTAACTATTAAATCACTCGCAGTATACAAAATAAGTAGTGGTAGGGAATTTTGAGGCTATTTTTATTATTGTGACTATTCTTTGAATATTTTGAAATTTTTGACTCATTTTTGAATATTTCGTATACTCTTTTAATTATTTTAATTTTCTTTTCTTCTTAAAAAAATATAACAACTTTTTAAGAAGCAAAGAAGCAATTTTTTTTTTTTACTTTTGTTTGCAACTTTTGTAACCATCCTTTTTTTGTAACTATTGAGTCAGGCTCGCAGTATGCAAACCAAAGAGTTTTAGGGAATTGGGTGACTATTTTTTTGATTATTCTGACTATTTTTTTTAATATTTTGAAGTTTGTGAAAAATTTTTAAATATTAGAATATTTTGAAATTTTTGACTCTTGTTAAAATTATTTGACTATTTTTTAAACTATTTTCACTTTCTTTGCTTCTTAAAATGCATAACAACTCCTGTTTTTGGTAACTATTATGTCAGACTCACAGTATACATGCAAAACATTTGTAGTGAATTTTAAGACTGTATTTGAATAATTTGAAATTTGAGAATATTTTTTTAATCTCTACTATTTATTTTTAATTATTTTCAAATTTTTTGATAAAAGTATAACAGATGGTAACTATTAAGTCAAACTCACAGTATGAAAACCAAACAGTTTTAGGGAATTTTATGGCTATTTTCAAGAGGAAAATATAATTCACATGATCAGAAATGTAAAATTCTTTATGTGCTGACACTTATTTAATATAAGACATTTTAGGAAAATATACATCACATAATTTTCGACAGATATCTACAAAATTGGGTGTGGCACTTTTCTAAGATCCCATCCATCAATGTCTGCGTGTTTCTACGATCCATTAAACAGAAGTGGCATCAATTGGTACAATAACACTAGCACCAGCTTCCTACATGGAAACCATCTTCAAGGAAAGAATATAGGTAATTATTATTATATTTTTTTTTCAAAAAACTATTATCCCTGAATGAGGAAACAGTCCTAAGGATCAGTTTCTTAACTCAAATACTTCGTAATTGGAATTAAGGAAGTGTTGAAAAAAGAAAGATAATGGTTATCGTCACGCATTTATTAATATTCTCCTATGTTATAAAGTGCTCAGGGCAGTAAAAAATATATTTATTTCCTATTACTTGTTTTCAAAATTAAATTAATTTTGAATAAATCTATAAATTTTAAAATAATTAAGTAAATAATTTCTGGTACATCAACTTCTAACCTAAATATGTATAAAATAAAATTCAAACATTCACAATTTAATTTCTTTCAAAAATATATAAGATGTTTATTTGGCAAGAAATCATGAATAACATTAAATGCACATTTTTCCAAACATTTTAAATTAAACATTTATTATAAATACATACTACACTTACACATATATATATATATATATATATATATATATATATATATATATATATATATATATATATATATATATATATATATATATATATATATATATATATATATATATATATATATATATACATATATATATATATAATGTATATATTATATATATATAATATATATATATATATATTAGATATCATAACAAATTGTAATCCTCTGTTTTTGCATTATACCTTCTCCTTAATTTCTTATTTATATGTTTAAAAGGTGTGAAATAGAGAAACAGAGAGGGAATAAGTGCTTTTCAAAAACATGATTTTTTTATACTTCAATATGATTTTCAACTAATAAATATTTGAGTTAATAAAAATATTTTAAGTATTTGTATTGGTCTTTGCATCCACTTTTATATTTCAATTTTGATCCTTGTTGCTTATGTGTAAATTTTTTAAATACGTATTTTTCCTTTTCTACGTGACATATTCACAAAAATTTTTAATGCTTAAAAAAGATAAAATTGCTAAAAATATATTGAAACGTAAGCATGAAATAATTCTATGAAATTGCCTTAAAAAATCGTAATAATTTGGTTGAAGTTTGCATTTTTGTAGAATATGGTCTCTATACTTAAACATTGTATTTTATTTCAACAAGAATTTTCACATTTTATTTTGAAGTTTGAATAAATATTTTGTTCTATTATATTGAATGCGATACATTAAAATAATTTAAGAAAATGTTGATTTTCTAGTATTTGATAAAATAATTTACAAAAATTGTCATACTCATGTAATGCTTGCCATTGATATTTTAATGTAACTCTTATTTTATACCATTGATATTTTAGCAAAACCTTATTAGTCTAGTGGTTAAGGCATTCGCCTTTCTTATGCAAGTGTCTGGTTCGTTTCCAATGTCACCAAAGACCCACCGAGTACATGCAATATACGTGTTATTTAAACCTGTGGTGTCGAAATACCTGAGGTCAATCATTAAGAAATTACCATGTTTGTAACGGTCTGGTTTAAATTTCTTCCTACTTCAGATCAATGCCCAAATGGAGATAATAGATTCTCTTGTGGTTCCATCTACTTGAAGAGCTTAGAACAAACTCGTACTTTCACATTCTTTGTGTTTTAGTTAAACGAAAGACACACACTATACTGACTTAAATTCACATTGCCAATCTGTATAGCGAGCTTTGCTTGTCCAAGTGCCATAAGTAACAACATCGTAATTAATTATCCTTTGTTCAAGGTTTTGCATGTTTTTTAACGTTAAAGATATCATTTATGTCACTGTTATGATGTTTGCTCACGATCATCAATTGATAGATCTATTGCATTTGTTTCCAAGAAGTATAGAAGATTTTATATTGAAGTCAGGTATTTTGAGATAACTTACAAACTAACACCATGACTACCGAAACAATAAAGTACCACCATAATTTATGGGAGTATAACGGATCAAAAGCAACAAATTCTAAATGTTCTATTATTCTTAAATACTAATACGGGAAATAATACGGATTTAAATACTAATTTTGTAATTCCTTTATAATTAATTTTGACATAATACGATTTTGTAACATTCTTAATATTTTCCATTTCCTCAAATTCAGTTAAATTGAGTTTAAAATTTGAAAAACAATTCTGGTGTCCATTTCATGTTTAGTAATGAAATTGAAACCAGAAATAAAAGGGCTAAATATTTAAATTTCATTGACATATATGTCTTTGTTAAACATTTCTTGTTCACGTAAAGTTTGAAATTAAAAAATATATCTTCAGGGTAAAATAAAGAAACTTGGTTTATATATAAGCATACAGTAAGACAGGAATTGTTGTACAAATTAAAAAAAAATATTAATGAAACAAACCACTTAATTGATTTTATTTCACACACAAAGTTTTGTTATTATATTATGGAATTTCATGTTAGGTACACTTATTATTTTAAACTGTTAAAACTTGTTAGTAGTTGATATTTCAATATTAAAGTGATACTAAGAAATGATTGGTTATTTATTAGAAAAGGGAATTTGGATACCTTTAAACAATGGGCTGCTTAATTTTTTGTAAAAATATTATCATAAGCTCCCAGAATTCACTAACCGTGTATCACATAAATAAAGTATTTTATTGAATTACTAACAATGGCAACGTTCTATATGATTGCGCTTGTTCTCAAAACGTTCAAAATTTTTTAATAATTTAAGGTTTATTATAAATTGCACAATATTTCACGCCTAGTAAGATATTCATTTTCTTTTGTCACATTTTCGAGGTACCTCAGTGTTTTTCGTATACTTTTTCTTTTCTCCTCCTTTCCAGTCTTATACTTTTTTTTTCCTTGTGGACCTGGATGGAATGGACAATGTACGTCAGAAGTGGATACTCCTGGTAGGGTCACCCAAAGCGTGAATGCCATGCCACTGTGCTCAGCTAAGGCACATAGGAGATGGAACCAAGCCAGTCTTCTGCCTTCTGGTTCTATGGTTTCTTGGACAAAAAGAAGGTACTCTCTTTCCACTCCAGAATCTTTTCTGTCACCTTCTGGACTCATATAACTGATCTATCTGTTGCTAGATCATGAATCACTAGCAACAGTAACAAAACAATGTTTCACTTCGAGGGAATATGAAATAAAGAGAATCAAGACGAGTTCTAAATATGCATAATTGCTGAAAACTATAACCAATCAGGTAAATAATTTTAATCCGACAAATCTATTAAGTATGTTTATAAGACTATTTCAGAAAATAATATTTATTTTGATGAGGACTTTAAATCATGTTTATCAACAAATTCCAGTAAAATACGAATTTGAGTGATTTCAGGGTGTATATTATTGTCATTCTCTGCAAAGGGTTTAGTGTACTGATCGTTACGAGGCTCAATTTGCTCATTTTTTGAAAGCAAACCTTACAAAAATGTTTTTCAAGGAAGTTGATAAAAAATATTAAATATTTATTTAGGAATTCCATTGGCATATAATATCTTTTACAATGGCAAAATGAGAAATGTAAATATTTCAATAAAAATTAAATGCTTTAGTATAATGATAAATCTAAAGCTTCCAAATATTATCCAAAAAATAATATATAATTTGATATGCATAAAATTTATTAATAATCATAGAACTAATGTACAATGAGAATTTAAATATGAGACTAATACTTTTTAAATAACGGTATAAGATGTGAAAATAATCTTTGAATAAAATTTAATTAAATGAAAAATAAAATTCAAAGCTTAATATATTAAATTCAAAATAAATAAACAATAGCGAAACAGAATTATGCATAAAATTATTAGTTCCTCTATCATTTGAAGAATCAGAATTAGCCTCGAGCTACGAAAACAACATCGAAGGGTATAAAGAGGGAAAAAAACAGTCACGAATGTAATTTATTTCTTTTTACAATGTGCTTGTTTCAAAGCATTCTGGAGTTTCTTTTATTTTCTAGAAGTTACAATCAAAGCAAGAAGATAAAAAAAAGACAGCAAGTATTCTCATTCAAGAAAAAAAAGATAATCCAGTTAAGAATGGTGATTGGGCATTCAAATCGCATTAACACAATTTTTTTCTTTTCCATTTTGTCTTATTCTCTTAAAACTTTTTTTTTCTTTAATCAATTCACGTATTCTAAAGTTTTAAGAGCTGATTCAATTTTAGAGATCTGCTCACTCATTTTATTTGGTCCATTGAGTTTCGTGTTCATCAAAATAATAATAAATGCAGTTAATTGGGCGAAATAGGAAGTTTATGATTATTGCCTTCGCCGACTAGGAGCTGCTTCCATAGGGATTATGACCAGACAAGCGTTTCTGAATTAATAATGAAGCGTGCAGGCTATTATTTACTTTAAAAGCAACATCATATTTTTTAGCTCTTTTTTTTTCAAAGTTCAGTTTAGTTATAAGTCATTTTAATGTCTTTTCAACTTTGAAAATGAAAGTCTTCATTTCACAAGATATCAATAATAAATTATGAATATGAAAGGAAACCCTTTTTTTACACTTATCTTTGAAAATCATAATAAAATAAAGATACAGCTATAAAAATATTCGCTAAAACTGCATGAAGTCAGTAACTTTGCATGATAAGCAATTTTAGCTAAAATTTCAAGAAGATTTTTTAAACTACCGCATATATTATAGTTACTTTCAGAAAATTTGTTAAATCCTCTAAAAATTACAACTAAACTAATATTTGCTCCTTATGATAGCTTTTAGAAAAGAAGAAATAGATTGGTATTTAATTTAACTTATTTAAAAGCTATGTCATTATTTTAACACAATAAAAATCGTCATTATTAATAACTCATAGTAATCCTTTGTTATTATACAATGACGTTTAAAAAGTGAAATATATCATATTCATACAAAAATAATTATGTTTATTCACAAGAACATTATGCATTAACATATTTCAAATATATGTCTGTATTGCTCTTGTTTTTATTATTTTGTAGTTTTAATCTAAAATGATATTTATCTTATTAAATGTACTTTTAAAAAACTAAACTGTTCAACTTTAATTCATTTTATATTTCATGTATTATGTACCTATTTTTCATATTTCCTCATGAATATTTGTGTCTGTTTCCTATTGCTATTGTTCTACTTTTTTCAGGTAGTTTTAACCATTTATAGTATTCTTTCTGCTACTAGTCTACTTTTTTAGATAATTTTAACAATTTACAGCATTTTTCTTGATATCAATGTCCTTTCTCTCGAAAAGTTTAACAATTTAGTGAGAAAAAGTTTCTTTAATTAAAATGATTTTTTTTTGAGTTAATGAATTACTCAAATAAAATAGCCAAAATTGTTTTATTTGATCAATTCATTAAATCAATTCATACAAAAATCATAAACAATAAAACTAGTTTAATTTTACTCTGACCTCTATATTTTAAAATTAAATACGTTTTCTAAAATTTTCATTCAGGAATACTTGATAAAAATTATTTATTAAGCAAAAGACTGAGCTATATTAAATGGACTTGTAGATAATATAACATTTTATTAAATTTACTTAATTTCATATTTTTTAAACATATTTTTTTAAAAAAATGTTGTAATAGTAGTCCTCAAATTATATGCAATATGTTTGCTACTAAAAACATGTCGCTGATTAGCAATTGTGTAAACAGCAACAAAAGGAAATTTAATTTAACTCCCTGAAATATTCATTTGACTTTTTTTGAGCTTTTTTTCTGAGATTAAAATATAATTTAAAAACAATATTGTCTTGTGCATACAGATTTTTATATATTCATTCATGTGAAAGGAAGTTAAATAACAATCTTTTCATTCATAAAACAATCTTTTCATGAATAAAAGCATTTTTATTCCGAATTTCTTAATAACTGCTTCCATGTTGTTAAATATAGAAGTAGTTGAATATGTATGGAATTCATTTTTAATTTAAATAGATACTCTATTTCTATACTAAAATTTACTCGAAGAATGCCATAAAATATGTTGTACTTCTTTAATAAATCATGTAGTTTCAATCTAAAGTTGCCAAATCTAATTACATTATTTCCAAGTTTATCAAAAGTACAACCATGTTTTATACAGCAATATACATTTTACTATGATGCTTACAAAATGTTTTTCATGAAACAAATATATATATTTTAAATTTAGTTATAAGATTATGCACCTTATAATAAATACATTTTCAGAAGAAATTTGGTTTCACAGAATTCCATTCTAAATTTCCTTTGTAAAGTGAAAGATTGTACTTCGGTTATTTATAAAACCATATATTAAAATTTTAACAAAAATAAATCCATTAGATATTGCATTAAAGACATTTCTCTGGAACTTCGTTGCCATACATAAAAAGAAATTAGATAAGAAATTTTAAGCGTGGATAGAAACTGGAATTTATGAAACTTTTATATTAATTATAATAAGTAAATTCAAATATATATAAGTAAATATATATCAAATATGTATCAAATATATATTAGAAACATATGAAAACTGTTTTCTAATACTTATTGGAATTCATGTGGTGTTAATTATGCAATACAACTTTAAACAGAGTATTTTATGAACTGTTTTTCTTACGGAACATTTTCACGGAAAAAACGGAACATAATGATTTCTCTGATTTTATTTTTGCTAATGATTAGGCAATATGCAGTATTGTGTTACACACATATAATTAAATATTAATTAATTTGTAAAAATTCCACCATTTTACCCAATTTCTTTATTATTTCATATTCTACGTTTTATTTAAATCTGTTGCAAAAAAATATCATTTAAAAAAATACTGTACGGATCATTCATACTGAATAAGTAAAGTTAACGTCAAAAAATACAGTAAAGCTATCATTTTTTTACAATATAAAATATGTTGAAGATTTTCCTATAAGTAGCATTTGAACAAAATTTTCAATGTGTGTGTGCCACAATACTTATTTGACAAAACAACGTAACTAAAGCAAACGACTTTATTATAATTATCCTTTAATGCATATTTTTTTTTTGCTTTATAAACTTTTGGATATTTTTAATTACTAAATTTTTGCCCTCAAGTATTCTCCTAACCAAGCTAATTATATAACCATTAATTTTCTGCTTTACATTTAGTTAAATTTTATTAAAAACAACAAAGTTCATTAAAAATGTCGCAAAACCTGATGAACCATACATGTATATGCTTCATTACTCACAAACGGAAAGTAAAATAACAGAATTTTAAACTTCATTTTTAAGTCTCAAAAATTATTCGCTTTATATTAAGTAAATATTTTTCCATTCTTGATAAATTTCTTCAGTGTTTGTTGATAAAATACATAACTATCAAATTTAAAATTCATTGTAATAAATGAAGTTTCTAACAACATTCCTTAAGAAGAATAAACTATACAGAATAATAGACTCACAATGTGAAAATATTATAAAAGTTTTTTTTTTAATTAGATTTTTAGTATGGTTAAAATTGATTTTATATAGTGGAATATGAAAAATTTTATCTAATGAGAACGTTCTTGTGTAAAAGTTTTGATTAATTGTTTTAAAATTAAATGGTGGATGCTTTACTACGTACAACACCCATACTAGTACCCAAGTCGTCTATGGACGATTTGGCACCTACGCATCATACCCAGAGGACTCGGACTCAGAGCCGGGGATATTTCTGATGTTAAATTGAAATTATTTTTTTATGCTCTGGTATTAATAAGATAGTAAATTTAATTCATATTCATTTATATTTAAGCTTATTTCAAATTAGATGGGCCGTAGTAGCCAAGTGCTTAGGGCATCGACCTTCTGTCCGGAAGGGTGGGTTTCAATTCCGAATGCCGCTAAACAACCCATAAGTACAAGTGATATACGTACTCATTAAGTCTGTGAAATCGAAAGTCCTTTGCTCGGTGATTGATCAGTTACCATGGGTGTAATAGTCTGGAGAAATTTTTCTCTTGCTTCAAATCAATGTCAAAATAGATCCCCTGGTGTTGCCATTTGTTGGAAGAGTAGTAGATCATAGACGTACACTCACTTTTCGGGTGCCCTGGTTAAATGCTAGACCCACCATACTGTCTTTATTTCGTATAGCCAATGTCATAGCGAGCTTGGCTTGTCCAAGTATCACATGTAACAACAACAAATTATATATGCATTATACAAAATTAAATGATTACAATCATCACCATTATTTCTTGCCATAAAATTTGTTTTTATTAAAAAGTGTGTCGCATGTTTAATGTAAAATTATTCCTACGAAATAAAATAAATATAGTTTGATGCATAAAATAAATATAGTTTGATGCACTCAAATTGCATATGCATTCTTTTTATCACAACTTGTAAATTTAAATGTCGTTAAAAATATTGATTGATTTCTGAAAATTGTCAAAAGTGTAAAGCACTTATTCAACAACCATTAACCAAAAAAATGTTATAATTTTAACTTAAACATGTTTTACAGAATATTTTTTACTTTCTTGTCAAAAATATTTATGAATTCATTAATCAATAGTCATATTTCAAAGTAACTTCAAATTCAAAAACCTATTTTATTTAATAAATATTTGAATCAGCAGTATGATCGCATCTTTAAAACTAGAATATTTATTCAGATTTTTTCAAACATTTCTTGAATAAGTAATAAAACCAAAACTTTTAAAAAATTCAAAATTTTGTATAAATTGAATCAATTGTTAGTTTTGGAAAATCCATTTATTTTCTATCAAGATATAGTTAAATATAAAAATATTGTTGTGTGTGTGGATCAATCTATTTCTTAAAATTTTCAATATATGTATTTAATAATATATAAAAAATACAAAACTAAAAATACTTTCGGAATCTAAAAAGGAGAATTTAATGTTCGCATTGAGAAAAATTAATATAAATTTTGACAGTCATCAATTTTAGTTGTTACTGAATTTTTCTTTGAAGATATATAAGATATTCTGCAATATTAATAAATGCATTTTCTGGTATGCCGATGTTTTATCTTTCCTTTGACAAGCATGATTTATAAGCCTAGTCTAAACTATTCATTTTGTTTTGAAATTTGTTTCCTAGATTGCATCGTTTTTCGTAACAACTTCAAGTTAGTTCTTTACTTTTTTAGTCTGAAAATATCTACTAGATTTTAAATATATTCTGTATATTGAATTCTTATTTTTTATCCTTATTCATTTCAAATGAAATCACAGACTACTATTACGAGTATCACTATATTATGAACACAAAAATGCAAAAAAAATTTAAACATAATAATGAAATATTCAAGAATAAAATAAGAGGAATTTTAATTGCAAAAAATGACATACCCTGAATTTCAAATCACGCATTTCTTAAATTTATGTAAAACACAATTGAACACCTAATAAATTATAAAATAGATAGATTAGATATATAATTACATTCAAATAAAAAGTAAATTATATTTTGAGTTATTAAATATATTTAAAATTTTTTTGCTGATATTTTAATTTCATTTTTGTGTCATTCCTTGTTATTTGATTCATGTTACAAAAATAATGTTTTAAAATTTTTTTTAAATATAAATTTAACTTTTTATCACGTTTAATGTATAACTTTAATAATCTTAATTAATATGTCTTAATTATTCCTTTGTCATACAAATTTCTGATATTTTAATTTTGTAAATTTGAGAAAAACTCAGTTCGGTATATTGTATTAAATTCAGCGTTAAAAATGACAAAAGTGCTTTAAGTAATATTTAGCATTTGCTTTTACTCAATTCTCAGGTCATAATATTCACTAAAAATGAAGCAAAAATACACATATTTTGAATTACAATACAAAGCTAATTTTAATCAATAAATCATTTTAACAATTAAAAGATTTTCAATGAAAAGAACAGAATTAAGGGAAACATTTCTTGCTATTTCTAGTAAATTACACAAATGTTACAACTACTTGAATATATATATATATATATATATATATATATATATATATATATATATATATATATATATATATATATATATATATATATATATATATATATATATATATATATATATATATATATATATATATATATATATATATATATATATATATATATATATATATATATATATATATATATATATATACGAGTTTTTTCCCGATCTATGTAGATTACGCTTTTTTACCATGCTCTTTAATTCTGTATAGATTAATATTTAAGCTTTTACGCCCTTAGTTGTGATAAACAAAATAATATTTTGTAACCAAGACATGTTAAATTTATAAATATTTTCCGTATGAATTTCGTCAAGATGAAAGCTAATGGCCGATATTCTTATTTTGATAATAAATTAATAGAATAAATATCACTTTATTAAATACTTATAACTCTCTATTTAATTCATTGTTCTCTCAAAAGAGAGTACACATTTTGTTTGATAATACACTTAAAATTATAAAGGTCATTCTGAATTAATTCTAAAGAACTGCTAGTATCTATGTGATTAACAGTCAAATCATTCACAACTAGACCATAATAACCTTTTTATTATTTTAACAATCATAGGAGAATTTCTGTAATTTCTAGGAGTTTTTTTTTTTAATGCAAATCAGACACATTCATATTATTCATTTAAGCTTTTATCTATAATTATGCATATTATTTAACTTAGAAAAGTAAAATAAAACTGAATGGTGAACAACATGAAAATAAATGATTAACAACAGTGTAAAAAATTATAACAGCAAAAAGTACCGAATACAAACTAAAGTCATAATAGGTGCTCAAAATTGGCTCCATCAGTTGTGAGCCATGCTTCACACCGGTGTTTCATGGAAACGCGATCTCATTTAAAGGACACAGTCCTGGACATCTGGAATCCCGGAAGGCTCCTGGACACATCCCAGGAGTCTTCCAGATACGGAACTTAGCTTCAACATTACATGCCCTGCTGTGCATGTCCGATGGAACAGGTGTATCATACATAACGCTCTTAAAGAATCTCCATATGTAAAAATTCAGCTTGCTAAGATCAGAGAATTGAGAGGGCAGGTCAAGCACAGAGCCATCTTTGCCAATCTAGCTATCTCAGTATGTAAAATTCAAGAATTCGCATACATTCCGGTGGAAATATATTGGAGCCACATCGTACTGGAACCACGTGTTGAGGCGTGCTGTTGCGAGGACTTGCACAAGCAATGTGTTCAACACTTATTTCAAAAAATGGCGTACGCAATATCATCCAGGCGCTTAGACCTATGTATGGACCGATAAGCATGCCACCAATAATTTCAGCTCATATTTTAGAGCTAAAATGTTGTTGGCTTTGCTATCTTGTGACATGAACCTTCAATCACTTATGCATATTATGTTGGTTAATTACAACATCCCTGTAAAAGCTTTATCGGTGTACAGTATCTGTGATGGAAATTGTTTGTTATCACCGTGATAGAGTTTATTTGTCTGTAGATACCAACTTCTGAATTCCACACGTTGCTGAAAATCCGTAACTCTGAAGTCTGAATCCTTTGTATAAGGTACGGCTGTTGGTGATCCTTTCGCACTATTCGCTTGAGGCAGTACCAAATTCCCGTTCCACAAAGAGAATGTTTGTATTCGGATTTCTTTTAAATGCATCTAATACAGAGTTTTGACGTCTTCTCTCTAAAAATGCGGTGACCTGTTTTGTTAGGACGTCGTCTTCACTATCAGAATGTTGTGAATTCTAGAGATGGCTTAACCGAAGATCCATCGGGTCTAAAGAGGGCTGGTCATCTAAAAAGGGCTGGAACTCATTTAAGCTGGGCGTGGTCGCAATCTCCCACAAGTGAGATGATACCTCTGCGTATAGAAGTCCAAGAATTGGGGTGTTCTGCTTGGGCCTTGTTTGAAAATCACGAAGACTCCTCCCAGCTGCTTCTGTCTAACTGGCAGAATATAATTGAGGTTCACGTATATGAAACCATGCTGGTGCAACAACCACGCCTTCTTCTCAAATTGTACATTGCCAGCTAATGTGGTAATTGCAAAAAACAGTTAAAAGAGGTATGTCCGAAAAACTTATGGTCTGGTAAACGTCAGTTTTTGGAACCGATGTAGATACAAGCGTATCGCAGCTCGCCTAGTATCTTCCATAACTCCATACACATAATGAATGCCTTTCGATTTCACATTGCTGTATTGCTTCATTTTTTCTCTAAAACGTCAGCGCTTAAACTAATCCGACTACTCGTGCTTGTTTATGTCAGTGCTTTTCGCCCTCTAGGGGATTACATCGCATTCCGGAGCCCCAGTTCCTGTGCAAATCTTATTACACATGATCAGTTAAAACCATACACACCTTTTTTATAAGTGACATTATGTGATAAACTATCTATATTAAAGCATATATACCTGTGTGAAGAAGTATTAGCAACTTTCCTAGAAACTTAAATAGACCTAAAAACGAATATATTTATTATTTTAAACATCTTTCTCAATAAGATATTTTGTAATAATATAAATTAAAATAAATATTCCGGACAAATTGTTTATCAGTTTTCAAGAGGAAAATATGATTCAATTTATTTAAATTAAGTTGCAATGTTAATAGTGAAATTAAAGCAGCTTTAAGTTTAATTTACAAATATTTATTATTAATAAGTATGCATATTCATCTAAATTTACACATTTATATATGACCTAGAAAGACTTAATTAACTACAATGAACATAATACATACTAACTATTACCAACAGTTTAATTAATATATTATTTAAAATAATAATGAAATGTACTAAATACAATTATTGCAATTTAAATTCCTTGTAACTCGTCAAATATGAAGATAAAATTAAAATCCTTTTAAACTTAATTCCGGCATTTTGTTGTTATATTTACTGATTATATATAAATTAATAATATGTAATATTAAATGACCTTTTGAATGCTTACATATGAAGCCTAAATTAAATATAGTATTTTCAACAATTTAAAAACTGATTTGTAATAACATTTAATTATACGCAAGTTTTAAAATTTATTTGTTAAAATTTAACACTAAATGCTTATGGCATTTCTTTATTCCTTTTCTATAAAAAATCGATTATTTTAGTATTAATAACTGCTTTTAATACTAAATTTGTATCTTTGTTTAAATTTGTTTGTAGGGTATGGTATTATGCTAGACCAAATAAAAATAGTTGTTGTTAAGCGATTCTTAATTACAAATAAAATTATAAGTATGCTTTTGAATAAGAAAATGTTTATTATCTAATAATTCACATCAAACCTAATATTTTCAATATCTATTTTCTTCATTCTAGCATAGGTATTTAGCTAAGAAAAACTATTTGTTATCATAAAATATAATTTAATTTTGTGCTGATAAAATAAACAGAGAATTTTGTACACACAATAATTATATTTTAATTAAAATTTTCATACTTTCATTTTTTGTACTTTTGATAGTAATACTTAATTATTTTATCTATTCATTAAGGCTTATGAAAATGTTTTATATTAGTATAAATCATTACTAATTTGAAAAGTTTTAATTGAGAAAATGTATTTTTGATTTATTTAATTATCCTTGTGTATACGTGTACTTAATTATTATCCCTGTGTATACGTGTACTTAATTATTATCCCTGTGTATACGTGTACTTAATTATTATCCCTGTGTAATTAATTATCCCTGTGTATACGTGTACTTAATTAATTATCCCTGTGTATACGTGTAATTAATTATTATCCCTGTGTAATTAATTATCCCTGTGTATACGTGTACTTAATTAATTATCCCTGTGTATACGTGTAATTAATTATTATTCCTGTGTAATTAATTATCCCTGTGTATACGTGTACTTAATTAATTATCCCTGTGTATACGTGTAATTAATTATTATCCCTGTGTAATTAATTATCCCTGTGTATACGTGTACTTAATTAATTATCCCTGTGTATACGTGTAATTAATTATTATCCCTGTGTAATTAATTATCCCTGTGTATACGTGTACTTAATTAATTATCCCTGTGTATACGTGTAATTAATTATTATCCCTGTGTAATTAATTATCCCTGTGTATACGTGTACTTAATTAATTATCTCCTGTGTATACGTGTAATTAATTATTATTCCTGTGTAATTAATTATCCCTGTGTATACGTGTACTTAATTAATTATCCCTGTGTATACGTGTAATTAATTATTATCCCTGTGTAATTAATTATCCCTGTGTATACGTGTACTTAATTAATTATCCCTGTGTATACGTGTAATTAATTATTATCCCTGTGTAATTAATTATCACTGTGTATACGTGTACTTAATTAATTATCCCTGTGTATACGTGTAATTAATTATTATCCCTGTGTAATTAATTATCCCTGTGTATACGTGTACTTAATTAATTATCCCTGTGTATACGTGTAATTAATTATTATTCCTGTGTAATTAATTATCCCTGTGTATACGTGTACTTAATTAATTATCCCTGTGTATACGTGTAATTAATTATTATCCCTGTGTAATTAATTATCCCTGTGTATACGTGTACTTAATTAATTATCCCTGTGTATACGTGTAATTAATTATTATCCCTGTGTAATTAATTATCCCTGTGTATACGTGTACTAGTGTGTATGCAACATCCTTTACAATGTGCATCATTAGTTTGACTCATTATAGTTTATCAGATTTTCCTTGTATTCACATGGAGGACAATTTGGGGAATTAAATGAAAATATATATAAAATCCAATTTTTTAATTTTACAGAGAAAATTTATCAAAATAAAATTTTTGGATATCAAATCATAAACATTTTTATACTGGATATTGTACAAGCACCGAACTATCACATACGATTATGGTGATTTTCTCAGCAACAATTCCTAAAAGCACTTTTCTGTGCAGAATAGTATACATCTAGTATCCTGAAAATTTTCCTTTTTAACAAGCATGATCGGTATAATGTGATGTTTCTAAGCATGCAAGGTTCTTATAAGTAAATAAAGTTAATTTGGTAATGTAAAATTTTAAATTATGTTAGCAAATATTTGCAGATTCAGAGACTCTGTAAATCAAATAATTATATGTTTAGTGAATATAAATTATATTCAGAGATTTTTCTCCTAACAGAATAAATATCAGTGTGTAAAATAATCATATGCATTAGAAATAACAAAGAAATATAATAAGATAATTACTTTAAATTTTATAACTTTTAAAAATATCTTGAAACATTCAAAATTAATCACAAAGACTTACTTGTTCTTAAATGCATATTCAGGAATAAATTTATTTAAAATGCATACGTTTTAATCAATATTTATTTTTTTTATTTGAAAATAATATCTACATCATAAAAAAAAGTTTTTTTCAAACTTCACCCTTTTTTACTAAAGCAAATAAATTATAGATAAATACCAGACAGAAAAAGAAAATTGGAATTTAAATCACTTAAACGTGATTAAATTTCTCATGCACGAGAATTTTAAAATGAAATGAAAAGAAATAACAAGACATATTTGAAAGGGGATCCCAAACAATGGGGTTAAATTTCATATAATGTAAGTTACATAATAGAGGGAAAATGGTTTAAATTAATTGCGTGAACCTTTGAAATAAAATTACTTTAATATGTTTTGTTAGATTTCACATACATAACACTTTAAAAACTGCCTAGTATAGGATTATATTACCTTTTTAAATCAACTAATACAAATTAATTACAACATATAATTTATTTTAGTAGAAATATTTAAATTGTGTTTGTTCAAAAAAATATGAGTAGTAGAAATTTTTAAAAAATTTAAACCTGTACTGAATTATATATATATATATATATACATATATATAATATATATATATATATATATATATATATATATATATATATATATATATATATATATATATATATATATATATATATATATATATATATATATATATATATATATATATATATTATATATGTGTATGTGTGTGAATATTCATAATTTATCACAATGAAATATAAATAAAATAAATTTTCATAATACTATTTTTAAATCAAAATATTAATCCAAAGCTATACAGTTTATTTTCAGAAAATTTGAAGACAAATTGCTAAATATATTCTCAAATATATCATAATAATAACTATAAGTATGCATAATATATATATATATATATATATATATATATATATCTTGAAATTATAATTATAATCATTTCCCAATACATCATATAACTACCGAGTCATAAATTTTAAATTTAATATAAACATTACACATTTCACAAAAAAGTATTATTTACTTTCATACCAAGAAAATTATAGAAAATACTTTATAATTATAGAACTTTCATTTTGGAGTATTATTATTATTCATCAAAATATTAATTTCTTACTGATTCTTTAATCAAATAATAAAAAATATACAATGTCGTTTATTTCATGTAACTATTTGAATGCATAACTAACTTATTTAGATTGATCCCAGAAATGTAATTCATTCACGAAAATATTACACACACACATATATATATATATATTTATATCGTGTTATCGTTTAATAGGTTTCTAACAAATTCACATTCAAATGCTGTTTCAAATTATTCAAAATATATTAGTATATTATTTTCATAGTTTTAAATAACGCATAAATATAATTATCATATGTGGATTTAATTTAAATAATACAATTGAATGTTTATATATTTTAAATGAAATCAATTCAGATTTAACTTCCTTGAGTGGAGTTAAATAAAATTAGAATTGATATTCAAATAGTAAATTATGAAAATTTAAAATAACTGTATTCAAACAAGCTACGAATATATCAACTAATCATTGTACTAATATCTATGAGTACTTTAACATTCATTAACGATAATGTACAGGATTTATATAAATCATTAAATTCTCACTCACACACACAATATATTAAATTTATATTAAGATTATGATCAAATAATTTGATTAATATTTTCACGTTGAGACATATCAGACGTTACCTTCAGAATAATCTTTTAAGAATTAAATTCTATAAATGATACTAAAATAAGTTCTATTGTAATTACAATGTAATATTAATTGTATTAAGGAAGCTATAAATATAAAAATTCATATTTTGAAATGTATCGTTTTGTGACCATCTTTTATACCACTCTAGTGTCAGTATAATGACATTTTAGTGTTTTCATTATTCATTCCATAATGTAAACCTTATAATATAAGTTTACTTTTCTTAAAATTAAACATTATTGCAATTTAATGAAATATTTTATCAGTAATTTTTCTTCGGTAAACATATTCAATGCATACGTATTTTAAGCGCTTCCATATACTTTACAAGAATGAAATCTTGATATTGTCATGTTTTACCTACAGTTTATATTTGGTTTACTTTGAATGTCACATTATGGTGGTGTATTTTATTAAAAAGTTTTATTTCTTATATAGTTGTGGCAACGTAAAATTGGTTTTCAATGGTTTTCTTTTTAAATTTTTGGTAGTTTGGCGTTGGATTCCATTTTGTTACGCTAAATTTTTCCTTGCCTAGTTTCTTTTATTAAAAAGCCGAATTTTTGGTCATGTCTTCACCTTGGTAATTTTTCATCCTTTATTATCCTTTCTTGTTTTCATTTCTTTTACTTTCTTTGAGAGACCTCAAAATAGTTTTTCTTCAGCAACATGTGACATAAAATGAAATCTTTGTCATATATGTTCTATAAAATTTCAGATTTTTGTGATCCTAGAATAGTTCTCAAATGAACCTGAATAAATAAAAAGATTACGCTTCTTTCAATCTATCTTATTTGAGTATGGGTTAGTTAATGTTTTTTTCACGGGATTCTGATGAAGCCAAATTGATCTTTCATAGGTAAAATCTGTGTGTACACCATTGTTTGATCACGATTTAAACCTTGCACAATTTTTAAGCAAACTCCGTTTTTCAGTTTCTCCATGCAACATATTTAAATAGCAATTTTGAGTATTTATGTGAAGCCATTCATGAGTGACTCGCAGATTTCAATAAATACTGTGAATAAGAAATGCATTTTACATGTTGTTGACTTAATGTATGCATCTATTTCAGTGGAATATTCAGTTATGTAATGACACAAAACAAAGAAGAGAATAAATCATACATAAAGTATGTTTATCATTTATCAAAGCAGGACATGTTTTATCACGATAGTTCTTAATATTTGAGGTAATCAATGTGCTTCATCAAAAAAATGTCAAGCTTCATTATGTTCTTTATTGGGAACGCTGAAACTCTTTCATTCAAAAGAAGACTTTTACATTTCGTGACTTTTCATTTTTTAAAATTCCAGGTAAAACTTGCATCATAAATGTTACATTTTTGTTTGTAGCATATTTTTATATGAAATATGTGTTTCTCTACAAATGCAGAGTACAGATTCATGAGCAAAATATATAATTTCTCAGCATTTTTATGTACCAGGTGATTATAATTAAAGTCCTGATTTTAAAAATCAATAATTTTAAAACTACTGGTCAGAATGAGTTGATATTTTAGCATAACAATCGTAAGGCAATGGAATTTTGTTTGGCGAAAAAAAATGTTCCAAAATATGCCGATAGATGGCGCTGTCCGGATAATTTTGGGAGGAAAGTCCAAAAATGTATTTTTTAAACACAGAAATGCTGTTAGCCAAAAGAAAAAAATTAGAGTTCAGGGATTTACTAAAGATTTATTAGCGAAAAGACAAGAATACAGCGATTATGACAAAAAAAAGCTTCATGGAATCAACACCTTGCTGATGATTAAAGCATAAGTTGTTCGATATGCTCTCCACCTTGTTCCGCTACTAATTGGAAACGCAAAGCGGCATGCTCCAAAACAGATCGGAGGGTATGACGGCTTATGACTTCATACCCTCCGAAAATGACGGCTTATGATCCTTTCATCTCCGAAATTAGCACTCAGTAGCTGTTTCACAGGAGTAGCAATGTGCGGAGGAGCGCCATCTTGCAAGAATATTGTGTGATCCACACACTGACGCTGCTGAAGTGCCGGAAGGACATGGTTACGCAAAAGTGTTTCATACCGCTAGCCAGTAACGGTGCAGGTAAACCGCAGGTGTGATCTCCTTGAAGAAAAACGGACCAACGATAAACGCTGCCGTTATTCCGCTCCACACAGTAACCTTTTCAGACTGAAAAGGTAATGGCTGTAGCTGAGACGGATTCTCGATCGCCCATATCCTGCAATTTTGCGTATTTACAGAACCTTGCAAATGAAAGTGGGCTTCGTCAGACCACAGAATGTTCCATGGTCATCCGTTGTCCATTTCCATCCATCAACAAATTGCAGTGCAAAAGATTGACGTGCTTCCAGGTCAGCCGGTAGCAACTCCTGCTCATGAGTTATCTTATACGGATAACAGAGGAAGATCTTCCGTAGGATTTTACGCACCGTGCTGTTCGGCATATCCAGCATTCGGCCAATTCCCCGTGCACTTCTGATTCCAACATCATTCTTAACCTGTTCTTGTAATGCTGTAGCCACATCTACCACTGCCGCAGCCGAAACTGGTTTTTTTCCTCTACCCAGTTTAACGTCAAATGAACCGGTCTCTTCGAATTTAGCAATCATTTTTCGCAGACCATTTGCGGTTATTGGACCCCATTTAATGGATTTTAATGTCCGAAACTTCCTAACATCTGTAAGTGCACAGTCATCGTTATTATAAAAAAAAACTTCAAGAGCAGAGCGCGATCCTTCATAGTCAGAGTCATGATGAAGCATTTAGGCAAAGAGCTGGTGCTCTGCATTTTTATAGCAGCTAAGTCTCATGTGCGCATGTCACGTATTAGTAATTTGCATATATCTAGATAATGTGAACGCCATCTATCGGCACAATTTAGAACTATTTTTTTCTTAGCCAAATGAAATTCCATTGCCTTACGATTGTTCTGCTAAAATATCAAGTCATTCTGACCAATAGTTTTAAAATTATCGATTTTTAAAATCGGTACTTTAATTATAATCACCCAGTATATTAAATAAACAAAAATGATATGTGATTCTGTAATTTTTACTTCTTTAAATAATCTAACTATATAAATATTTTACCCTAATTATAAATTATTTATTCACTTATTTGCATTTTATGAATTTGAAAAATTAACGAATATCTTTAATATTATAGAAATTTTTCAAAATATTTTATTAAATTGATAATGGTATATATATATATATATATATATATATATATATATATATATATATATATATATATATATATATATATATATATATATATATATATATATATATATATATATTTATATATATATATATGTATATATATATATTTATATATATATATATATATATATATATATATATATATATATATATATATATATATATATATATATATATATATATATATATATATATATATATATATATATATATATATATATATATATATATATATATATATATATATATATATATATATATATATATATATATATATATATATATATATATATATATATATATTTATATATATATATATATATATATATATATATATATATATATATATATATATATATATATATATATATATATATATATATACAGTAATTAATAAATACATTAAGCATAAATTTACACATTGCTACTTTTTTAGCTGTATATCTGTATTTTGTTTTTAATATTATTTGAGCTTGTCACTTATTAAAGTCTTAAAAATTTGATTAATAAAATTATTTCTTTCTCATTTTATTTATTAATGATACAAATGTTATATTAATTTTCTGGAACAAATGGGTGTTACACTTTGATTGAAATTAAAACATGCATATAAATGTATCAAAATATGATAAGTATTGTTTCCTATATTCTACATTAATTACATTTATTTCCAGTGTGCTTTAAAAAAATTTCGAAAAGGTTTGTTTGCATGGAGACCTATAAAAATTACGCATAAATTTCTATTTTGGTAACCTTAGTATTTACGTCATAGAGCACGTTACAATACGTAATCTTGGTAACATTTCTTCATCGCCAAACAAATTCAGAATTTAGAATCATGGATTATATGGCACCTATGCCAAAAATGTCCATTTTATAACTTGCTTATAGATAAAAGATTCTAAAAATTGTTGACTTGTCATTTATTTAAATTTATATTTTATTGACGAATTTAAATTCATAATAGCGAGCATGAATACGTGACAACGAACTAGATTAGATTAAAAAACGTGCTGATAAATTAACACTAAAATGAATTACAAAGAACAATATATTATTTCTTAAATTAAATGACATACATAACTATAATAACTCCTAATTTATTATTGATTTTTTATCCTTAGTTATATATTTACAGCGTATACTAGTTAAGCTTTATAAATTTAATAGCTACACGTAATCTTTATCATATTAGGTAAATTTGTTTCTTGTGTAAACTGAAATAAAAATGAAAAAAATATTCAGCGTTATCTTTAAGCCATAATAATAAATAAACTAATTAGACTAGTTTGCATAAATTATTATATTTTATTTTTAACTATAAAGTGGTTGATTATTTCGTTCCAGCTGAAATCATAATTATGTAATTTTATTACAATTCTGATTGGTTTAAAATATCCATGATGTCAAATAACGTTTTCTCTACATGACTTCTTATTGATATGGTGTCATAAATCGACTTGTTGAGGTATTTCCGATCTACTTCAAATTTCACTCTTCCAGGGGCAGTAAAATGGCGAAGTATATCTGAGAATAGTGCAGAAGTTCGTTTTCTTAATAAATCGATTATCTTATTTACACCACAGCATGGGCTTAAGCAGCCTTATTCCATTGATCTAGATTCCTTTATACGTCAACGATAGTATATGGAAAAAAGCAAAATGAGAAAGACAAAACGACCACTTTATTGTTAATTTCATTCGGCAAGGATAATTTAAAATTTAAAAAATTCATTAATTAATAGAATTCTAAATTAATAATTTCACTATTTTTGTTTTAGCTGTTGTTGCTTATCCTTCGAATATCTGACGAAGTCAGACAAGGTTCATCAGATCATTGACCTTGAAGAAATCGAGGACCAAAAAGGGGAATGAGTAAATGTCCTCTCTTGAGAGTCCCAAACAGTTTAGGAAACACAATATTTGTAAAGAATTTCTTTGAAATCTTATGACTAATGCGTTGCCTACGCCAACATTAAAAATTTTACATTTTTAATCACATAGTGTTTTTCTTATATTTTATTTATGTGGCTAAGGTTTCGTTAAATATTGTTTTAAAATTATATAATTAGAAATGCATTGATTACTAATTATTTCTACACATAATAATTATGAATTTTTTTTCAAAAATATCTTGTTTCCAAAAATTCCCAAATCTATGTCAATCTAAAAGTGTTTACATGAAAAAAATATTTTTTTATATTACATAGGATATAATATTAACGATATTAAAACTGATGCTGTTAATATGTATTACAAATTTTATTTTTTTTCACTTTTTGTAAAATTATATTAGCATTATACCTCAGTTTCTTTAAAATTACTGTTAATAAATTTATTTTTCATATCAATAAACATATGGAAAATACATTTCTAATGTACATAATTGGGTTATTATATAAACTTCATTATGTGTAATAGTTAAAATCAGTTATAATTTTAAATTTGAATTTTATTCAATATTATTTTCAAATAAGCCACTTAAATTCTACAAAACCTAATAATTGAACTTATAATATTTATTCAATAATTGAATTTATTCCTATAAGATAAAATATTATATTATTAAAATTTTATTTAATACAATTCGGTGAATATACATAGGCAAAGTCATATGATTCTTATACTAAAACTTTAGGAATTATTAAACATATAACGCACTTTTTAATTACTTTAGTTGAGAATAGTTTTAAATACAAAATTCATCTCTCGATAAACAAATTACTTCTCATTAACTTTGTAATAACTTTTTTATCAAAATAAAATGTCATATTAAGCTGACGTAGACAAATCTTAAAAATATAGCAACAGAAATAAGTAGTGAATTCCTATCGCTTTGCTTTTCAAATTTCGGTTTCATTCCCACTTTGAACGTTATACATTTGGTTATTTGGAATTTATGGTACACTGCATATTTCAATCAAATTAGTCTTCGTGTGTAAATAATTAACATATATTGGTAAAAGATTTAAATAGAAATTTATTTAGATTAAAATTGTTTGATAACTTTAGAACATAAGAGTCCTTGCAGGAAAAATATACACAGTTAGTCACAAAAGTCTGCGTACAGACTAAATTTTAAATTAGTGAAACACTTAAAGCATTGAAAAATGTATTTTAATCATTGCATTTTTTTCTTATATTAGCTACAATTGTAAGATTAAATAAAAAGTAAATAACATAAGTGTAATACTCTTTTACATTTTTAAAAAAATATATTTTGTCAAAAAAAAAAAAAAAAAAAAAAAAAAAAAATCAGAATTTACATCTAATTTACATCTAATAATGTCTGCCTACAGTTTAAAAAAAAAGCAAAATATAAGTTTTTTAAATTATTTCAATACTTTGTAGAGCATATCCTTTATTTTTCAAAACAGCTTGCAGACGTCTGGGCATTGGCAGAACTAATTTTTCAGTATCATGCGACATAAATTTCGCCCATTCTTCCTGCAATTTACTAATTAGCTCATTTCGTGACGTAATATTGTGTTTTCAAATTCGTTTCTCCAATTTTTACCGTGAATATTCGATTGGATTGAGGTCTAGTAACTGTGGAGTCACTAGTCTTCAATCCAATAAAGTCCTACGCAACTGTTTTTTAGAGTGTGATAGAGAAGATATTCCTTCACAATTTTAGCTGCATGTTTCACGTCGTCATCTTGTTGGAAAATAAAGGTAACATAAATGCTTAAATTTCGGGCACTGTCTCGTAGATTTTTCTTTAGAATATCCAAATAAGCATACTTATCCATGACTTTATCAATAATGTGAAGATTTTCAACTCCTTTCAACGACATACACCCCTATACCATCACCCGTTAGCTCCATGTTTGACAGTTGAATTTAAATTTCTCAGATTTAGTTCTGCTCCTGGTTTTCTCTATACAATAGAATGGCCATTAACTTTAAACATTGTAAATTTACTTTCATCTTACCAAATTACATTGTTCTAGAAGTCTTTCGAAGAGTTTAAATATGTTTTGGCGACAGCAATTCTTTTCTTACTATTTGTCTATTTGAAATGTCTGGGTTAGACCTAGATTTGCGTCCATGATAACTGGTCTACCGCGCAGTTTCGGGAGAAATTTCCTTGCTGCTTGTTAAAAAAACATGTCTTTTGCAATGTTTGCTGCAGAAAGTTTAGGATTTTGTTTGATTCGTAAAAGAATTTTTTTCTTCTTTCTGCGTTAGCTTCTTTGGTGTCCCACTTCTTGGTTTTACAGAAAGATTACCATTGTCAAAATAGCTTTGAATAATTCTTTGTACACTAGAAAATGGTTTTACCAATATCACGAAGAGTTTTACCTTCATCTTTCAATTGTATAATTAGTTGTCTCGTAACTAAAAGAATTTCTTTTTGGTTGCAATTTTCGTCAAAGAAAATAGAAATAACAACTTCCAATCAACGTGAAATTTGCTTTGGAAGTCAATGACCTTGAAAGTGTAACCTTCTTTGCATTCTCAAGTTTAAAGTAAAAAAAAGTTAGATAAGAAATCCCCTGCCTCCTTTGCAATGTACGCAATTTTTATTGGCTTTGATTTCTGGCCAATTATCTTTTAAAAATTAGTGTGCGTTAATTATTAGATAGGAAATTAACACATAGATTGATATAGATAGATATGAAATTATTACAGATAAATAATTTCAAAGTCCCTTATTAAAACTAAATATTTAAAAAATAAAATTTTAAAAAACTACCCTTTTCTCACTTTAAATTTGGATTTGATATTACTTTTTCTTGATATACGCCGACTTTATTGACTAACTGTATGCATCTTTTTTTTTCTTTCTTAACAACAAAAAAGTATTTTTCTTTCGTTCCACTTGAGATCATGATTAAGCCACTTAATTACTATTCTCATTAGCTTAAAACATCCATGACGTCAGAATCTACATCACACATAATTGTTTACGACATCAAATTGAAACGACTTCACAAATGCCGGCTTGTTGATGAATTTGCTGTTTGCCTTCCAATAGTATTCTTCAAAATACAGCAAACTTGGCGAAGTTCACCATCGAATGTCTGAGTACCGTCAACGGCTATAAAAAAATCCAATCATGATTTATATTAAGAATATAGACGAATTTTTTAATTAAATTATTTTCCCATTTTTAAAAAAAAATTCTGTATTGAAATTTACTGTTTTACTTTATTGTTGTTCTCAATAATTAGTTTTCAAATTTTCAGATCCTTATCTTTGCTTTCAAAACTGGACAATTTGAGAAAAGTACACAAGAAAAAGCAAAATGAAAAGATGACAAAATATTCATTTTACGGTTTAAATCGGCAAAGCACCTTCAATATAGCGGGGTCTCAAAGGGCGAAACACCATAGCCAAAAAGTGGGTGGGTTTTTATAATGAAGAATAGAGGACTAAATAATTGATCCTTAGAGATATCTTTTCCCATGGAACACATTGCAAAAACGTCATGTTTTCGTAACCTTATAAAGAACATTATTGTGTCAGTATGACTGATAAACGATGGATGTTCGTTTGAATCAAGATTCAAACTCTCTAAACATAGAACTATAACGAGAATTAGGCTCTAATAAACCAAACAAATGTGGCGCTCAATAAGAAATATAGTTAAATTCACTTTGGACCAAAACGTTATTGATAAATTATTTATAATTTGCTATTAAAATAAAATTATCGCCCTCATCACTCCCATTAGGGTACTCATTATTTTATTAAATTGTATTTCTTTGTATAACATGTTTTGTTTCTGAACTGACAACCATAAAATTATATAAAATAATTTACTTTACTTTGAAGCTATTTGCTTTGGTGTGCGTCAATTTCTGCAGCAGGTTCAAATATTTTTTGAACCAGTTTATATAAGTATTCTTTTTTATGGCGCATTGTTTGAAGAAAATCTAACATTCGCTTTTATTAGGAAACTAGGTTTGAATCAATTTGGTTTTCCTTGATAGTAAAAAAAGAGACAGACAGAAACTTTTCTGCCAACAACATCAAAGTTAAATTTAAGTGAGGAACAATATACCCTTTGCAAAACATTTTTATGGCTTTATTAGAAGCAAGTCTAATAATCACATGTATTTAGAAAACTATGCTTAAAGCAACTCTGTTTCCTCAATATTAATAAAGAGGCAGACAGACGTCTAACAAGGTGTCCATCTATCCAGCAAAAATCCGGGCCGCTGCTGGCCAAGCCGGTTTACTGTTGGCCACGGCAAGCCGCTCATGGTTGTTTGATGGCCCAGCTCCAGCCATTGTGGCCACGCATAACGGTATTTAGGTGAGGAGCAACGAACTTTTTGCAAATAAGTCAATGTTCTTTATACAATATTATATTGTTGGTGCACATCTCTAGAGACTTTAAAGTCAACTTTTATCACTTGGATTTAATATCGACAAAGGTTCAACCGTCTGGTATGATGGTGTATACCAGCTTTGGATACATGACATGCAGATCTCTTAATTCAGGTAAATTGTAACAAGAATAACGGTTCGCGAAATGACATCGTTGAAGAAGACGATGCCAAAACACAAATTGCATATCATGGTTTAACTTTACTCAATGCAGAAAATACTTGATTGTTGCTCTGGCCTGCACAGTGTCCCATCCTTTCTTCATTTGACTGGAAAGGGATTGCTTAGAAACATGGCTGGCACTTCCTTTCTAAAATTTGAAACCTGAAGTGTGATTTAGGCTAAAAGCATCATTGTATGAGTTTCTTCTTTCTGTCATTCAAGCCTAAAATTGGGCTTTAATGACAGCAAGCAAGTTCGGAATTTGATAAAGGTAGTGGAGAAATATAATATTATAATTTCGCCCCCGTGAAACCTCCCCAAACTGCTCGCAGTAATATTTATGGCATAATGTTTTCGTACAATAAATAACTTTTTTACTTCCTTTTCTTTATGTTTTTTAATTTTTATAGCCCGTATTGCATAATATGAGATATTTTTTCCTCTTTTTTACAATGAATAATTAATAAAAGTAGCATAGCTTGACTTTTTTCAGACAATTCCATAATAATATCCTAAAAATGCAAAAATATTGCTTATGTTTAGGAAAGGAAGAACAGGAAATGAATTTTCAATGCTATCAATTATTATCATTTTACAAAGTTACAAAATTTAAAATTAAGGTTTGACATTTCCCATAAAAATGTGTGTTGTTGAAATATATATGCGTATGAAGTTTAAGCTTATCTCTACCTTGTTATAAATAACTCAGACCCATAAAGAAGATTGTAATTAGACAAAGATTCGTTTTCCTATTTACATACAATACCTAATATCTATTGAAAGTCAAAAATTATTACAAAATTTTAAATTAACTTTCAATTTAATTAGTGGAAATTTCAATAAAATTGTATTATATTTTATTAAAAATATTTGCCAGTATTAGAGAGTGTGCGTTAATTAAATTGAATTATCTAACTATATTATTGCCACTAAATCATTAAACATACATTCCTAAAGATAATGATGAACTTTGTTAAATTCTAGCAAATAAAATTTCTTATATAATAGTTCATCAGGTGTGATATTATACCTTGAGATACGGCATTAAATTATCAGTTTTATTAACACCATTAGACGCATTATAATTTAAAGATGTTAATCATTGGCATTTCTGAAATAGCATTCCGGAAAATTATTTTAATTTCCAGTAGCTATAACATTAATTACCATGAATTTTAAAAATGAACTTTACTTGAATCATGCAAAATTGAATTTATGATAGTCAACCAAATAATATATATATATATATATATGTCTGCAAAATTTTTAAAGTAATTATAATCATTATACTTGAAGAAATTTCATTTAATTGCATAATCTTTCATTAATTTCCTAAATTATGCATTGCAATTTCACATAGTTAGAGACTTAGAAATTAGGAATTTTTAATATAATATCTAAGGAATTAAATATTTAATGCTACTTAAGGAATAATTTAGTTAGTTTTTTTCAGTAATAGCTTTGAGATTTTTTATGGAATATTTTACGAATATTCCTGATTTTATTTCATATTTATTTGAATAATCCTGCTCTAAGAATATCAAAAGATATTCTTAGAGCCGGAATATTCAGCTAAATAAATTTCATTAAAAACATTTTAATTTAATACCCTTATAATATATGCTTCTAAGAACTTTTAACATGAATGATTTAATTAGCTACAATTACATTAATTTTGCAAAAGGGTGAGGTAATATAAGTTATTTCCCTGAATTATAAAATATCATTTATTTAAAAATAATATTTCAATGGAAGCATATACTTGCATTAATTATCCATTTATATACACTTTAATACAATAATATTGCATTTGTGATGACATTTACTTTTAAAAATACTATCTTTATATTTTTTGAAAGTGGAAATGATTTATAAGACAACATATTATAATACATAAATTATGTGCATTATATTGTATAATTGTGCATTATATTGTATCCCTTAAATAAAATTTCTATGAATACATTCTATATTTTGCTTTAACAATTAAATTTAGCTTCAGAATTTTAAACAGAGTGGTGTAAGAGAGCAGATATAAGAAAGTGTTATACCGATGCATTCATATGGAAGAAATGTATTGTAAAATGTCCGTCTGGATTCCAGAAATAATTAAGAAAGCAAATTATGAAAACAAGTAAATATAGTGAAATGTCAAATTATTTCAAATTTTCAAACCACTCTTAGTTTTGAAATTCTAAGACATATTCGACCAGTAAAACATGTAAAATAAAAATAATTTGAAACCATATATTTGTGGTTTTTAAAAATGTAGCATCTCCAAGTTTTTTTTTTCCCAGAAAATAACAGAAATCACAATTTAACAAATAACGTGATAAAAAATGCATAAAGAAGTTTAAAACTTAAGTGTCGGGTCATTTTTTACTTGTCAAATGATATCAATTAAACTAATGAAACAAAAAGATTAAACTATGTTTTAAAAAGAGAATAAGTTTATCTTTTTTTGCATTCCATTTTTGCTTCTGTAAAGAATAAGTTACAATTAATTAGAAAAAAAATTATAATACATTTCACATTAGGAAAGATTGGCTTTTAATGAATCATACCGTTTTTGTATGAATGACTTCTCTTTAAGGATTTAATTTCAATTTAGTTTTAAAAGGCAGTCAAGTTTTCCTAATAGAAGTTTGTGCAGCAATACAAATTATTATAATACACATGCAACTAAAGGGGATAATAAATCACATTTGAAAACCATTACATAAAAATAACTGGAAAAATTCTCGTAGGCAATTTCTATCATCTCTCGTAGGGTATTTTTTTTTTTTTTGCGTCCTAATTTTCCGTCACAGATGAAATCCAGAAATTACCCAAGCTTCCATGGCAGACATGCATCGTTTCAGGCAGATGTTCAAGCACTCTTGTACGCTTTGTTATTCGATTGTGGTTCACTCGAAGGTTGGGTTGTTCCAGTTCAGAAAACAATAGTCTTTTACTAATTTAGTTGAGACCTGCGTGATCCTACATGCAACAATACAAATTAGTATACCTGAAACTGAAGGGTATTGTAAATCACATTTAAATACCATCACATATAAATGATTGAAAGAATTATCGTAAGTCATTTTCGTCGTAACAAATTCTCAAGTATCCTTGGCAGACATGTGTGGTTACTAGCAGATGTCCAATAGCATTCCTATACGCTTACATCCAAGCTCATTTGTACGCATACGCCCAAGCATCCTGTTATTCAATAATCGTTGATTAAAAGGTTGGATGTTTCCAGTTTAGAAAGCAATAGTCTTTTTCGATTCAAATTGAGACCTGCGTCCTTCTACAAAATAAAATATCAAAATCATATGAAATATAAAATATGTCAAACGATCTATTATTCTAAATTACGCACTATAAGGAATAAATCTTAACTGATGTGATTATTTCAACTCACATATTTAAGATTCCTGCCAAGAATGAAATTGATATTTGATTGATGAAGAAATATGTATCATATAAATGAAAAATAAGTGGCATAATACTACAAAACACTACTATAACATAAGATTCCTTTGATCATATTTGATCATTCATGCAAGAAAATATATATACTTTATACACTTAAATTCACTTCAAATATCTTGATTCAAAATGTTTGCATTGTGTTTACATCATTAATAATTTCTTATTTCGAAATTTCAGAAAGATATATTTTTACAAAATATAGAAAGTTTTAAAATAATTTATTTATATTATCCCATATCAATTATGTTATAATATATCTTCATTTATCATAATGTTTCTGAAAAAAATAGTTATGAAAACTGAAGAGATTTTTCATACATTTTGTCAAGCAACTTATAAACCTATTTTGATTAAAAAGATAATTTATTTTAAGAGATCATAAAGTAATTTGCATTGCATTTTAATTAAAAAGTAAAAATTCTTGATCACAACAAAATGAAATTTATTTTACATCTTACCGATTTTTAAAAGAGTTAATTTTATCTGATCCAAAATACACTATTAAATTTATCAAAATATTTCAAACATTTGCTTTCAAAAGAAGAAAACTCTATTTTAATACTAATACCCTTAATTAAGATTTTTGCATTGTAAGAATTTTTTATGAAATAAAAAATTAAAAATAAATACAAAACATTTTTCCAAAATCAAACAAAGCATCAAATGATTGGTTTTATTCTAACAAAAATGCAAATTTTACAAAATAAATATTTAAATTTTTTTCTTTACGAAAAAGGAAAAAAAGACCTGTATTAGCTTAGCATATTTCGAACTATTTTTGTTTTATGTAAATGAACATTTAAAAAAGATAGAGCAAATTAAATATCATTAATCTTAGTTTGACTCTAAATGCTTTAAATCTAGTTTAAGATTATATATTTACATATATATTTTAATTGTTTAAATAACTTTCTGTTAAGAAATAATGTTTCAAGATGTAAAACATTAAATTTAAATAAAATATTGCATCAAATCCATATATATAATAATACAGCTTGTCTATTTACAATTTATTGACTTGTTAAATATATATGTATGTATATATATATATATATATATATATATATATATATATATATATATATATATATATATATATATATATATATGCTCACCAATAGGAAATATGAATTTAATTCTGTGAAATAATTTCAGTTATTTAAGTATAAAAATAGAAAATTTAAGATGTGTGTGATTGACTTTATTATTAAAACTTATAGAAATCGTAAAATGTTTTTTTCCTCCAAATTTTAATACATTGTTTTTTATTACAACTTCCAGAGGCAGTGAAATATTTGAAAACAAAAATCTTGTTTATAAAGAAAATTATAAACAAGATTTTTGTTTTCAATCTTGTTTATAATTTTCTTTATGGTCACGTTTAAAAAATTTTTCTAATTTAATCCAAGTATATAAAATAGCGAATTTTATTTTAGATATTAAATGAATTGTAAGCCATAAAATTAATGTTAAAAATATTTTGCGAAAATCATTTATGAATGTCGGTTCCTATGAGTTCCTCAAATCAAGTAAATTTTCAACTCAATTAAAGACTGCATATGTTCAAGAAAGGAAAACAATTTTTTTAGCATTATATTCTTTTCCAATCAATTATTTATCAAAACATATTTAATGGGATATAAGTTAATACAATAAATAGGAAACTTGAAGCCTATGTATTTTTTAAGAAATTTGTGAAACTTATTTTTTTATTATTTTTTTTACATTATTTAGTTATTTTTCTAAGTTATAGTTTCTACGAAAGCTATTTCATCCAATTCATTTCAGCAAAATTACTGAAGACAAGAATTGAACTTAAATAATAATTTTTATTATAAATTAAAAGTTATTAATTTATATTAAGGAGAAAATAATTTGATCGTTGTTGAGACCACTTAAATTTGTTTAAGGTATTTTAACATTCTTCATGTAATTGACTCTCCTCATAAGACTAAAATGTCACTTGTCGAATACGTTCGACGATTTTATTTTCGCTTGTTCTATGTGTGTCCGCCGTATAAATTCTTTCGAATTTAAATCTAATAGTTTGCAAGCAATTCTATGGTGTTAGTTATTTACCTATTTTATCCATTTGTCTCAAGTTTATCATCATTTTGACTATAACAGTGTCTCTGATGAGCATTTCAGGGAAATTATTCTTAAAACATTTTCTGGTAAAGTAAAATGGCACATAAATTTTAGCTACTTGGTTATTTTGTCAAACATTTAGCAATTGCCGATGAAGCAGTAAAACTCCTTTATTCCTTCATTTTACTTAAAAGAATTCTGACGAATAATCACTTTTTATCCAATAAACTGTCTTTTTTTTTATTCTACTATATGCTAATTATTTTCATACTTATATGTGAAAATTATTAGACTTCTTTTAACCTATATGAATTTAAAAGGAGTATAAATATTGAATGGTTTAATAATTATAAAATGCAATATTTTGAAAATTAAAAAAAAATATTTTTATCAACCTATTGCATATGATTAAAATGCACACACTTAGAAAATTTAAATGCGACGTAAACAAATATATGTTGGAAAATCTACGTTTTACATTTGTCATTTGACGTTATCTAGTGACGAATTGATTCCATTGCTGTCCGTAAGAAGTTGCCATGGATATTAAACTATAATTTTTTAGCAATAAGAAAATCCAGAAAACTCCCGCAATAAAAATGCTTGCAAAACGCAGAAGCTCAACATCCATTTCAACTATTACAACATGGGCTACACGTGGACCAAGGGAATTTATACAAGAAATACTCTATCTTATCACAACGACAGTGCAAAATGTAAAAATATGGTAAACTGTATTGGATGAATAACATTTTATATTAACCTTAAAGTGGTTGTTTCTTTCTTTACACTTGAGAACCTGAGTACACAACATTATTACCATTTTCATTGGTTTAAAATATCCATCATTGGTTTTAAATATCCATCAGATAATGTTTCATCAACGTCATTTCGAATTATGAAGGCGTCATGATTCCAACTTGTTGGTGAATTTGTTGCCTGCCTTGAAATCATGCTCTTCGAGTGGTAGCAAACAATGTAAAGTTCACTATCGAATGTCTGAGAATAATGTAAAGTTCATTTGGTTAGTAAAATGATTTCTTTTATTCGGAGCAAGGAATTGGTTTGGAAAACCGTTTCACACGGATTCAAGCCATTAACACCTGGGCAATATAATAGAAGAAAAAGCAAAATGTAAAAGACAAGATAAAACATCCACTTATATTAATGGTTAGTGTAAATCGTCAAGAACGATTTAAATTAAAAAAATTAATAATTATATAATAGAATTCTAAATTAATAATTGCCACATTTGCCAATAAACTCTTTTAAATCTTAAGACTACTCGTTTGCTCACATCAACATTATAATTTTTTTTTCTTTCTTTATCATTTTCTTTTATTTTTAAAATGCTAAGATAATTCCTTTTATAACTAGTATCTGTAACATCAAGATTTAGAAAGAGTATGGATTATGATAAAAGTAATTATCATGAATTTCATTCATATTTGGAAACCACATGTAATTTTTATGATAATACATTAAATGTAATTTTGTTAGATATTATCTAATTTATCTAATTTGATAGATTCCTTTTTGATGTATTAAATTTAGATAAGAGAAATCAAGAGTATGTATGTATATATATATATATATATATATATATATATATATATATATATATATATATATATATATATATATATATATATATATATATATATATATATATATATATATACATACCGGGTGAGAAAAAAGTTCGTTACAATTTTAAAAATTCATAAAAAAAGAAGAAAGTGATATAAAAAAGTGTGGTTTGCAAATGAGGGCTCACAAGGTAGTCGGATTTTTTTAGCAGCAAAAGAAGTTTTAGTAAAAAAGTCACCTATAGATGGCGCTGACATCGAGGGATTCAGCACAATTATGCAGATTAATATTGAGATAAAAGGCCGTGATACTCGAAAATTTCTCATTCGCTTTCAGAATGTTATCATTACCCGAGTGAGCGTTGTTGGTGAAGTTGTTCTATTTGAACGGAGAGTCAGCAACTATTGCGTTGCGAAAATTTCGCACGATGAAAGGACTGAAGACGAAGAAAGGCCCCATATCGTGTCCTGGAATAATCAAGCTTGTCAAGAGGTTCGAGGAAACTGGCTCTTTGGAGGATCGGCCACGCAGTGGAAGACCCTCGTTGGCGGAGAGCCGAATTACTGCGGTGGAAACCACAATGAATGATTTAGCAGCGGAATCGTCCATTGGGAGTAGCAGTGCTCGCGTAGCTGGAAGAATATTGGATGCGCCTCAATCATCGATTCGGCGTATCCTCCACGGGATATTGCATCTCTATCCTTACAAACTGCAGTCACTGCAGGAGTTACAACCGGGAGACACAGCTATTCGCGAATCATTTGCCGACTGGACTATGGCAAGACTCGAAAACGACCCTCAGTGGTTGTTCAATATTTTCTGGACGGATGAGGCGCACATCACACTACACGGGGATTTCAACAACCATAACACTCGTATATGGGCAACATCTAATCCTCGTGAATACACGACGAAATCTCTGCATCCAGTCAAGTTGACAGTCTGGTGTGGCTTCACCTCATCTTTCATTGTTGGACCTTTCTTCTTTGAAGAACCGTGTCCCAGATTGGGCTGGAAAACGTGCACAGTAACCGCTAAGCGTTACCTCACTCTTTTACGTGACAAAGTCGTGCCCGCATTAAATCAAAGAGGTGTGTTATCTGTAATAAACTTCATGCACGACGGTGCACCACCACATTATGCCAATCCAGTAAAACGATTCCTTTTGAGTACCTTTGGTGAAGAGAAACTGATCAGTCGAGGTTGCAAGATCGCATGGCCTCCAAGATCACCCGACCTCACTCCCGTTGACTTCTGGTTGTGGGGCTATTTGAAATCACGTGTGTACCGTTCATCTCCTTCAACATTGGCCGAACTCAAAGATTACATCTGTCGTGAGGTTTCTACAATTAATTCCGACATATTGCATTCAGCTGTAACGGACGTTGCGAGTCGCATTAGTTGTGTCGTACAATGTACTGGAGGTCATATTGAACTACTATTATTATCAGAATAAATGAATGAAGAGTACTATTGTCCTTTTCATTGTGTTTCGGACAGTCAGCACCATCTATAGGCGTCTTTTTTAACTAAAACTTTTTTTGCTGCAAAAAAAAAAAAAAAAAAAAAAAAAAAAAAAAAACGACTACCTTGTGAGCCCTTTCTTGCAAACCGCACTTCTTTATCTTACTTTCTTCTTTTTTTATGAATTTTTAAAATTGTAACGAATTTTTGGCTCACCCGGTATATATATTTATATATATATATATATGATATTGCACCATCTAAACATCTTACGCAAAGCTTTCTATTATTAGATATGCCTAAAATTATTGCATATTATAAGTTGTCCAAAAAAAATTTCGATTATTTTCAACTTACAATGTAAAAATATATTCTAGCTTCATGACAGAATGCAATATATCTAGATACATTTAGGAATCATGACTATATCCACACAGAATTATGAATAACATTATATAATCTTGAATGCTTTAATAAACCTTATTTAAATTTTGTCTTTTACAGCATCTTCAAAAAATTCATCATTCTGATTACTATTAATAATTACCATATTTTTGTTACTATTATGATTATTACATTCCACATTTTATATAAGAGTTGAAAAATTTTCAATTATATATTCAATGCATAATTTCGAACTTTTCATCGAATAATTAATTCAAGAACTATTCTCATAAAAATCATTTTTTTTATTTTAATAAACGTACTTTTCTGTGAATTTATATTTTAATTCATAAAGCATACTTTCGGACCTTTGTATGCTTCTTGAGATATTTCTGAAACACGTTATCTTGAAACTCAAATGTTTTTCACTGTGCACAAAAGAGCCATCTTCATTGCATATTTGTTTTATTAAAAGTAGGAAGAAACATGGCAAAAATATTAGTAAATAGTGCATTTGACTTATTTTTATTAAAAAAATTTCCATTGTTTTAAAACTAGTAATCTGAAATTTCATCATATTAAAATATAAAAATAAATCCGCGTTTACTATACAAATAAATAAATAAGATATTAGAAATGTCTGTAATCAATATATATATATATATATATATATATATATATATATATATATATATATATATATATATATATATATATATATATATATATATATATATATATATATATATATATATATATATATATATATATATATATATATATATATATATATATATATATATATATATATATATATATATATATATACATATATATATATATATATATATATATATATATATATGATTTTTAATGTGTATATATATATATATATATAAATCAAGTGTGTTAAATATTTACCACCTGTAAGGTTTGGTGAAGAAGTAACATTACTAGGTTAATAAGCAATCTATCAACAATATATTTCTTGAGTTGAAAATGATATAAATATATAAACTATATCCCATATACTAGAGTTTGAAAGAGAAACTATAGCAAATGCTTTGTAATATTATTTCTTATCTCATTGAGGAGATAGTAATAATTCTAAAAATACAAATAAATAAATAAATAAATAAAAAATCCATGTTTAATATTTTTTTTGCATAATCTATATCACTAAAATAAATTATTGAAATTTTTGGTATACTTCATTTTTAATCCTTAAATATTTTCTGTAGTATTTTATTGAAAATTTTACTTTTAAAGTTATTTATCGTACAGAAAAGTATTGTTCAGTGAGATTTGATTTTAATGAGTAAAAACATTAAATTGACAAAAAAATACATAAGCAATCGAAAGTAGTTGCTGCATAAACGTCTTTATATATAATACCTTTATTGAATTGTGTCATTTAAAATAACATTCTATTAATGCGTTAATGAAACATGTTTTGTGGTAAGAAAGAATACCAGCACAAAACGTTTGAGGTTGGCCTATTTAAATTGGATCTGTGAGAAACTTCAGCTATTTGAGTTCAGAAATTGACTAAGAAATGACATCGATCTTAATATCAGAAAGAGAATTATTGTTGCAAACTATTGTTTCTTTCGCTCAATAACTCTTCATAAAGCCTGTATAACAAAATATGATCAAAGATTTTGTTATACAAGACATTGATGAAACCAATTTTAACATATGTCTCAGAGACAGTTTTTTTATTATTTTTATTTTTTTTTATTTTATTTTACTTATTTATTATTTTTTTTTTGAGAGAGAGAGAAAGGTCCTGAGAGCTATTTGTGGTGCTGTTCTGGAAAAAAAAAAACACCTGGTGGACAAGATATAACTTTGAGCTCTACAAAATGCTTAAAGATGAGGACATTATTAAAACTATAGAATTGTCTAGAATGAATGGGGCAAGACACTTTCTGAGAATGAGTGAACAAAAATGCCTCTCAAGGTCTTCAATGCCACCTCTTTCTGTGAAACACCAAAAGCTAGACCAAAGAACTGCCTGGAGGAAGAATTTGCCACACTGGAAATCAAAAATTGAAAATCGATTTCTGGAAATAGGACAGAATGCCAGACACTTCTGAAGAATGCCAAGACCAGTAAAGGGCTGTTGTGTCAATGCTGATGATGATGTTAGCATTCATACGTATTATAATGGTAATTCAATAAATTAATGATCCTGTCGTGTCTTTCTGATTCCATGTAATGACTACTGTAGGATGATATTCTTTAGGGGTTTCGTATTTTATTCTTTTATATACTGGAATCATAAAATAATATATGTAAATCAAGTCTATTTTGTTTTTGGTATAATGATTGTGTGATCAATACATTTTTTATAATTTATATTTATTTTCATTATTTGTGTTCAGAAACAACGCACCCTATATCGCATTCCTATTTTATCTTCTTTTCTTTATTTTCATTGCCTTTAACCACCTGAATCTCAGGGGTTCTGGTTCTTAGTTCAACCATTCGTGGCCTGAGTTTTTAGTTCGAATGCGGAAGTTTTTTGATGATTCCCAATCTACTTGACAGGTGCATTCTTATCGAATTAGCAGGTTGAGCAAAAATAAACTGCAGAATACCTATAGATTCAATCTAGACATAGCTTATAGCTATAGGATATATCATAGTCTTTAACCATAGTCAATAAAATAGCCTATAACTATGGATGGTGTGGTGCTATTCTAACGGCCCCTTACATTTCTCAAATTTTGTCCCAATTCTTGATTGTTATTTTAGTTTCGCATAAAATCGTATTCTGTTATTCATGATAATATTAAATATCATAAGTATGAAATGTAATTGATAAATTTTTCGCTTCTTCATGTTTCTGGGAGGAAAATTTTACCTGTATCAATGAGAGTTATTAAGAAATAAAAGCTTCGTAATTTATCACTCTAATTGTATATAGGTGCAGAATGGAGAAGTAACAGTGTGCTTGGCACGTAATCCTAAAGCCCGAGGTTCAAAATCCCCATTCTGAAGTGTATTACTACCAATACCCAAAAATTTCAGCCCTAAGTTATGTGGCCTTTATAGCCTAGTACTTAGGGCATCATCCTTCCGTCCGCATTGGGGTTCAATTCCCAACGCCTCAAAAGATCTACCGAGTACATATCATGTACGAGCTCGTTAAATCTTTAGATTTGAAAATTCAGTGGTCAATCACTGAGCAGTTACCATGGGTGTAATGGTCTGGAGAAAATATCCTCCTCCTTCAGATCGATGTCAAAATTGATAGAGTGGAGTCTTTAGTGGTGCCATCTATCTCATAAGTTTAGAGCAAAGACGCACCTTTGTGGTTTTCTGGTTAAACATGTTTCTTAAAAAAATCAGCATTTCTATTTTATTCAGAATATTTCGTGTAGATTAAGTATAATATAATATGCCATTAATTTAAGTATTTCTTCAAATACATTTGGTAAGCCATTCCCATCTTTTATCAACACTCTTGAAAGGAAGTGTTTGAATTATATCTAAGTACACCTATGAATGCTTTCTTAACATTCAAGTACTTTTGTATATTTTCTTATATTTTATAAAATACGAATATGTCCTTATTATTTATAAATACAAAACTGCATAACTTGTGCTATAATAAAGTATATTAATAAAAAGCTATGATATATATAATTATAGCTAAAAAGTATTTTTTACTTATGGATTATCATTACTAAATTATTAATTTCTAGAAAACATTTTCAGTCAATACTTTTTAGAAATAAAAAGAAATAACTTCTGTTTTCTAAACATTAATTTTTTAGTTACTTTATTTTGACTAAAAGGTCGATTGATTTATAAAATGAATTAACTTGATCGATGACTTTAATCTTAAAAATTTAACTTCTCCCAAAAGTAAAAAAAAACAATTTCTATTGATTGTTAAGCAAAAAATAATAAGTTTCAACTTAAAATATTAATTTTTTTAATAATATGTAAAATATTATCAATGTTTTTTTTTATTTACAGAATTTGCAATATACTTTTAAACACAAAATTCTTTACGTATACCAGTAGAATACAAGAAATTTTAATTTTTGGTTTCGTACTATTGAGACTAACACATAATATAATAACATATTAGATAAGTAATTAATATGTATAATCATTAATTAGCTTCTTTGTATTACATTATTAGTTAAGAATTTCATAATGTGGTTGGTTTTTAAATTATTTTTGAGTTCCTTATGAAAAACTTCACATTTTGCTACAATAGTCTGCATGATAATTTTATTGACATTTTTAGATAAGTAAATGGCATAGAATATAATTTTTTATTTATCGATTATCAACACAAATGGGTATATTTCTTAATGATTCTTATATGAAATTTTTCACAAAAATTAATTTCATTAAAGGGTTATTTAATTGAACTTATACGTTAGATTTGAATAAAAGTGAAAAGACAAACTAAGTCCTCAAAAATCCTCATTTTTAAAATTTTTTGTGGATTTATTTTTAAAATCATTTAATCTATAAAATTTTTTAGTTAATGACTAGTAATCATTAAATTATCTCACTTAATATAGAATTATTTTTAATTGATTTTGTCTCTTACCAATCGCTTACCAATAAAATTTCCTTAAGTTCTTAAGTGCAATAAAATTGCCATTGCTTGCAGTTCGAACAGTTCTTAAGTGACTATAATTTTGTGAGGATATCTCAAAATCTTGTCCGACACATGTACGAGGAAACGTAAGTCTACGGATGGCTTACGTGTTATGCCTATAATGTGGTATGCACATAAAGAAACCATGTTCAAAATTATTGCCAAGACCTCCACTAATAGATTTCCTGTTTTCATCTACCAAGCACAGTTACTCTACATTAATCCATGCTCTGTTAAAATACAAATTAGTCTTTCAAAAACATTTTTAATTTGCAGTGACTTCATATCCATATCCCTACTGGCTCTCCAAGCTGGCAGAAAAACTTATACTGATTTTACAAAATTATACTCAGTTCTTCACCGGACATAGGAAGTTCAACAAGTTACCTCCAGCATTTCCATATTACAAACAATGACATTGTGCTTCATGAAACGACTCCGGGATTGACAACTTCTCACATTCTTCTTGATTTGCGACACAAGAAAGGAAAAAGAGGCTTTCGTAAGGACTTGAAAGACAGATATCCCTACAATTTTGATGTACCCCCTAATACAGAAGAAGGAGGAATTTTTAAAGGTAATCCATTCTATAATTTTACCACTTTTATGCTTTTATATCTTCGTTTACCTCTCTGCTTTCTTTTATTTTTTTTATTTCATGGTTTACCTTTAATTTGTTATGCTGTACATTTGTTGTGCCTTCGGGTCCTATGTGATATTCCTTGGGGCACAGGGAGATATTTTTATTTTCTTAAATAAAAAAAATCCAAAGGAAAGCCATTTAGGGAATGATATTTCAACCTACTATTTATAAAAATACACTAAAACAAAGCTATGTGTCATGCCATGAAAATGTATTTAGAATTATGGAATAATAAGGTAAGATTTGAATTACAAAATAATTTTTAGGTAATTAAAATATCAGTTTTTTAAATTACATTTTAATTGAATTTTCTTTTTTTAAATTATAATCAATTCGCAACTGTTAGAGGTATTTAATATCGAATCATTTGTTAGGATGTTGTATGTATAACTAATATTTTAAACAGTTACATTATTCGTTATTTAATCAATAGAAAATAATATGGGATACATGTTATGCGTAATATAATTCATTCGTATAGCTTATTTCCTATATGTTTATTT
>CM057813.1:2156222-2158722 GCA_030067965.1 Latrodectus elegans
AGACGCACCTTTGTGGTTTTCTGGTTAAACATGTTTCTTAAAAAAATCAGCATTTCTATTTTATTCAGAATATTTCGTGTAGATTAAGTATAATATAATATGCCATTAATTTAAGTATTTCTTCAAATACATTTGGTAAGCCATTCCCATCTTTTATCAACACTCTTGAAAGGAAGTGTTTGAATTATATCTAAGTACACCTATGAATGCTTTCTTAACATTCAAGTATTTCTTTTGTATATTTTCTTTTATATTTTTATAAAATACGAATATGTCTTTCTTATTATTTATAAATACAAAACTGCATAACTTGTGCTATAATAAAGTATATTAATAAAAAGCTATGATATATATGGTAATTATAAGCTAAAAAGTATTTTTACTTATGGATTATCATTATTACTAAATTATTAATTTCTAGAAAACATTTTCAGTCAATACTTTTTAGAAATAAAAAGAAATAACTTCTGTTTTCTAAACATTAATTTTTTAGTTACTTTATTTTGACTAAAAGGTCGATTGATTTATAAAATGAATTAACTTGATCGATGACTTTAATCTTAAAAATTTAACTTCTCCCAAAAGTGAAAAAAAAACAATTTCTATTGATTGTTAAGCAAAATAATAAGTTTCAACTTAAAAATATTAATTTTTTAATAATATGTAAAATATTATCAATGTTTTTTTTTATTCATACAGAATTTGTAATATACTTTTAAACACAAAATTCTTTTACGTATACTAAAGTAGGGAATACAAGAAATTTTAATTTTGGTTTCGTACTATTGAGACTAACACATAATATAATAACATATTAGATAAGTAATTAATATGTATAATCATTAATTAGCTTCTTTGTATTACATTATTAGTTAAGAATTTCACCAATGTGGTTGGTTTTAAATTATTTTTGAGTTCCTTATGAAAAACTTCTACATTTTGCTACAATAGTCTGCATGATAATTTTATTGACATTTTTAGATAAGTAAATGGCATAGAATATAATTTTTTATTTATCGATTATCAACACAAATGGGTATATTTCTTAATGATTCTTATATGAAATTTTTCACAAAAATTAATTTCATTAAAGGGTTATTTAATTGAACTTATACGTTAGATTTGAATAAAAGTGAAAAGACAAACTAAGTCCTCAAAAATCCTCATTTTTAAAATTTTTTGTGGATTTATTTTTAAAATCATTTAATCTATAAAATTTTTTAGTTAATGACTAGTAATCATTAAATTATCTCACTTAATATAGAATTATTTTTAATTGATTTTGTCTCTTACCAATCGCTTACCAATAAAATTTCCTTAAGTTCTTAAGTGCAATAAAATTGCCATTGCTTGCAGTTCGAACAGTTCTTAAGTGACTATAATTTTGTGAGGATATCTCAAAATCTTGTCCGACACATGTACGAGGAAACGTAAGTCTACGGATGGCTTACGTGTTATGCCTATAATGTGGTATGCATAAAGTATGTTCAAAATTATTGCCAAGCCTCCACTAATGATTTCTGTTTCATCTACCAAGCACAGTTACTCTACATTAATCATGCTGTTAAAATGCCACAAATTAGTCTTTCAAAAACATTTTTAATTTGCAGTGACTTCATATCATCCCTACTGGCTCTCCAAGCTGTGAAAAACTATACTGATTTTAAAATTACTCAGTTCTTCACCGGACATGGGAAATTCAACAGTTACCTCCAGCATTTCCATATTACAAACAATGACGTGTGCTTCGGCGACTCCGGGATTGACAACTTCTCACATTCTTCTTGATTTGCGACACAAGAAAGGAAAGAGCTTCGTAAGGACTTGAAAGACAGATATCCCTCAATTTTGATGTACCTAATGAAGAAGGAGAATTTTTTTAAAAATTAATCCATTCTATAATTTTACCACTTTTATGCTTTTATATCTTCGTTTACCTCTCTGCTTTCTTTTATTTTTTTTATTTCATGGTTTACCTTTAATTTGTTATGCTGTACATTTGTTGTGCCTTCGGGTCCTATGTGATATTCCTTGGGGCACAGGGAGATATTTTTATTTTCTTAAATAAAAAAAATCCAAAGGAAAGCCATTTAGGGAATGATATTTCAACCTACTATTTATAAAAATACACTAAAACAAAGCTATGTGTCATGCCATGAAAATGTATTTAGAATTATGGAATAATAAGGTAAGATTTGAATTACAAAATAATTTTTAGGTAATTAAAATATCAGTTTTTTAAATTACATTTTAATTGAATTTTCTTTTTTTAAATTATAATCAATTCGCAACTGTTAGAGGTATTTAATATCGAATCATTTGTTAGGATGTTGTATGTATAACTAATATTTTAACAGTACATTATTCGTTATTTAATCAATGAAAATAATATGGGATACATGTTATACGAATATAATTCATTCGTATAGCTTATTTCCTATATGTTTATTTTTAATTAAGTTGTTAACATAAAATCCTAATTCATTTTGTTGTTGACTTT
>CM057813.1:2163722-2186222 GCA_030067965.1 Latrodectus elegans
GACTCTTCACTGCTCATAGAAATTCTTATTGGTAACGATCGTTTTTAGCAAATTGTTTCCACGGAAGCTCCAATCAAGCTATCAGAATTATTTGTTATGGAACCGTCAATGTTTGCATGGATTCTTAGTGGAACTAGAATACTTACTACAATCTCTAAGAATACTTTTGTCTATCAAGTTTGTATACAAGTTAAAACTGATTGTTTAAATCATTAGGTCCATTACTTCTGGAACTTGACCTCCATAGAGATACAAGATGAAAAGATACAAAGAATGACTATTCGTGATGAAGAAATTTTATCAGAATTTCTCACAACTTACAACACTGAAGATAATCGAAGAATTGCATCTCTACCTAGAAACCATTGGGCTCACATTTACCTACAAACAGAATTATAGCTGAGGGCAGATTTTATTCTCTTCAGAAAAGACTTGCTGTTTTGATGTGTTAAAGGCACAATATGACAATATTGCTGAGATACATTGAACAAAAGTATGCTGAAGTTTGTTCCATAGATTAATACAATGAGAGAGAGAGAAACCTATATATTACCTTAATTATCTTGCTGTAAGAAAGAAAACACAATCTGAAACCAAGTGGGGAATTGTGTTTGACGTTTCCTAGAATATTCCAGGAATAACTTCACTGAACGATACTTTGGAATCTTGTTCAAATCTTATTCCTAAAATTATTGGCGGTCTACTAAGATTTCGATTGCATGAATTCGCTTTTATATGTAATTGTAAGCAGGTTTTCTTACAGTTGTTACTACATAAAGAAAATAGAGACGTTACAAAATTTCTTTGTCACAAATTGGAATCTGGTTCATATCAAACCACTTTTTTTACAGATGAAATAAATGTTTACAGATTTACTCGTTTACCATTTAGCTTTACTTGCAGTTCGTTTTTACTCTGTGATGCCCCGTGAGAATTAGCTGCAAAACATTTCAAAGAGTTTTCCAATTGCTGCACCAACGATAGATAACAAATGATAGATATAGATGACTTTCTTGCTAATATGGAAACTGAATCACGTATTATAATGCTGTATCGTGAGATCGATAATTTAATGCGTCTATTGAAATTTATGGAAAAATTTGTTACAAATTTTTAAACTGAAAGATGCACTACAAACACATCAAGAATCTACTAAAACGGAAATAAATGTCTTAGGTATTCACTCGAATGCAAATTCTGATACTTTGAAGAATACATTTAAGACTTCCTTCTGTGTTTATAGAGACAAACCACTTACAAAAAATATTTATTCCATTGCATCGCTGGTTTCTATTATCCTTTAGGACATTTTAACCATTTACTATCCTTGGAAAAATCTTATTCCAAGATAAATTATTCATCCCACTTAATTCTTGGGATTAAGTGGGATGAATTACTGGCCTATGGTTCAGTTTTGTACTTTTCAAGGTGATCAATGAAATGTGAATTTAGTAGCTCCTGTAAAGAATATTATCTTATCTGATTTTAAACTCTTGGCAGCCCTGATGGGAGCAAGAGTGCTACAATATTTTTATGCTGTAACCAACATCTGTTCACTAAATGCAACATTGTGTAGTGATTCTCAATTGTTTTAGATACACTGTGACCCCAACAAGTGGACAACTTTTATTAGTATAACAGAATAACAGAAATTATTTCCTATACCATCCTTAACAATGGTGAAATTGCCCTGGCAAAGGTGATTCAGCTGATAAACCATCTCAAGGTACTTCCTCCTAAAACACTAAAAAGCCTGGAAATTTGGTGGGACTGCCTTGCAAGGTTAGTCAAATCTCAAGAATATTGGACTGATTCTGATATTATTTCTGAAGATTACATTCATAAGTTAGAAACAAATAAAGAAAAAGTTCAGACCCTTAACATCGTATCTACTCAACCAATCATAAATGTTGGAAATTAGAGATCTTACTTTAAATTTTTGAGTGTAACACTTTGGATTCTTCACTTTATACACAACTATAGAAAATAAGAAATGTTAGTGGGTGAGTTACATGCCTCAGAACTAAATTAGTCTCGTATTTATTGGATACAAACCATTCAGAACGAATCATTTTTTTCTGAATATTAAGATCTGTTGACATAAAATTCCTTTTCTGAGGAAATGAAGAAAAAAAGCTTAATTATTTTTTCAAGAACAATGTTATACTTCTTGGTAGATGATTACAATTTTCTATTTTATCTCATGCTTAAAAATATTCTATATTATTGTAAGGTTCTCATCCTTTAACAAGCCTACTGATACGCCAAACACATTTAAGAATGCCTCATATCTATGTTCGGATTGTACTTTGTCAGGTTCGTTCAGAATATTGGATATTAAGTTCAAGGTAAGCCCTTACAAGACTTATTTTTCATGTAAAGTACTGAAAAAAGAGAAGTGAACAGATAGAAGCTCCATTTCCAGCTGAGCGTATTCTTTGAATTTTCTAAACTACAGGAATTGACTTTGCTGGAATAATCTATGTAAAAAAATAATGATTCCGTTAAAAAAGCTTACATTGTCATTTTTACATGGATACAACTCAAGCTATCTAATTAGAATTAGTTTCCGATCTGCGCACTGTCGTCTTCTTACTGAAATTACACCGATTTGTCTCTAGGCATTCACTTACTTCCCCTTATTGTGTACACTGATAATGCCCCAACTTTCAACCCTGCGGAAAAAGAGCTGAAATTATTCTGGGATTTTGTATCCTCTGCTCAGATACAACTTTATGACTACCACTACATCAAATAGAAATTCATCGCCCTACAAAGGGCTTGGTGGAGAGGATGGTGGGAAAGAATGATAGACTCAATTAAGAGATGCCTTCAGAAATCTTTAGGTAAAGCTGTTTTGGATGACGCTAGTTTCATCACTGTATTATGTGATATAGAAGCCGCTCTTAACAGTAGACCGATTGTCCACGAATATGAAAAAAAAAGATGACTCTGACAAAGCTGTAACAACCTCAAACTTCCTCATAGTAAGGAAATCACTGCTATTCCTTCCAGCCTTACGAATCCTGAAGCAAATTTAAATCGTATAGGGAAAAATCGTCAAAATTTGATGGACTCTTTTTGAAAAAAGAGGGAAAAAAGAATATCTGATGGACTTTTATTAAGTGTGAAATCCGTCTGCAACAGATAAAATTCGCAAAATGGACATTGTCCTACTAAAAGAAGATTTAAAACTTTGCCAGATCTGGAAGTGTTGAGGAACTAATCCTCAGCCACGAAAATAAAGTCCGTACTTGTGTTTTGCGCACCAATAGACATACCAGACCTGTGCAGATGGTCATCATTATGGAGGTTGAACAGGGTGGGGAAGATGTTGCAGACAAATAAACGAACTATTAAAGATGATGTAATTAATTTGTGAACTGCATCACTTGTATTTCGTATTCTATCACTACGTTTTTTGCTTGTTTTATGCTTTTTTATGTTAGGTAATAAATAGCTGTTTTAAATTACTATCTCCTTATATATAATAATAATATATACGTATACATTGTTATTATAGTTATTATTATTATTATTATTATTTATTAGTAACTTTTTTAGAAATGAATTTCTTTATCATCTGATTTTGTATAGTTTACATTTTAATTTTATATGAACACAAAACCAAATAGTTCTATTTATGTAAAAGTATAGATATTTTTATTAAATATTTTTTTCAGAGTTTTTTTATGTTAAGGATTTAACTGAGATTACATAAAATTTTATATTTTAATTGAATTTTCTATAAAAATAAATATATGAATTGATAAAAATATTGATATATATTTATTAAGAAAGTGCCCAAGAAATTTAAAAAAAATAGAATATCTTTAAAATATTTTCTTATATATTTTGACTGCTTACCACGAATTTCATAAAAATAAAAATCAGAAATTTTTATAGCCACATATATTTTTTTTTTCAAAATAATTTCATAAAATATGATTGCATTTTTTACATTAAAGTTTATATTTTGTTACTGAGTACATCTCTTTCAGTTTTTATTTGATGTTTAATACCATCACTAATAAAATTTATTAAATATTAATATCATCACACACACACACAGTTAATATAATTAAGTATTATGTCTTTAAAGGTAACTATTTGTGAACTTGGGTAACAAAAAATTCTCAAATTCTCTATATATGAAATCGATTATTTTTCTACTCACGCTTAGTAGCAGTAAATATTGATAAATCTAGAATCTATAAATTTACGGATCGAATAGCTTATGGTCTTCTCATACAAGAACAACGCCTTCCGTTGCTAGAAGATGTAATTAATTGAAATCTCAATATAAATAAATGAGTTTTTCTCTCAAAATAAACTCCTAAATGAGTGTTGGAGAGGTACCTATCGATCTTGCGAAAGACCATATGTTTGTAATTAAACAAAAAGACCCACAAATCAATTCGGAGCTAATTTCTTACTTTCCTAATTACACGGCTCAAAAGTCGGGAAAACAACAGTTTCCTTCCTCCCAACACTTCCTTATCTCCGCCACTGAATGTTTTCCCTTTGTTGCCTTATCAGCTGCTATTCTGGGAAAGTATTTTTCCTCGTCGAGGATCTTCAGCTGAAGTTGGCTGAAAATGTTTTTGAAATGGCACGTTATCAAAAATTAAAATGTTGCATTTATTTGCATTTTTTTTTCAGTCTGGCATTTCTTTCAATGAACATTTAGGAAATTGTTAATTAGGACTACTGATTGGGGCTTCAATGGATGCATGTGTCCTTCATTTCATTTTTATGTCTCTAGCCAAGTGTGCTGCATTTCGATGTATCTTGGGATTTGTTTGTTAGACGTATCCTATGCTTACCAAGCTCTATATACGAAATCACGAATGTCTTAATTAATTACAAAAATGTAAAACTTTTGAAATTGTTCATCTTAAAAATGTCAACGCTCTTGACTACTGTTCCAGAATTATTATTAGGAATACGTTAATTCATTTACATTAAGTAAATGAATAATAAATATCATCTTAAAATTTAAATCGATTCTTTTTGCAGATAATTGCCTAATTAACTTTATTTTAACAATCTAAAATAATTAAATTTGTCTTCATCTGAAAAAAGTATAATTAGCTTAGATTTGAACTTGCAATCCTATAACATGTATGCAGAATTTTTTAACAATAATTTGACATTAAGCGAATTTTCAATTATTAAAATAATATAAAATCTTTATGCAGTTATTTAAGTTCTAATGCATAGAAATGATTCTATATTTCATTCAATAATAATTGTATTTTTTGGCAAAAATATGCTTCAAAACTACACATGCTGAGGTGTAATTATATGCAGAAGATACGTAAGTCGAAAATTTGAAAATCAATAATAAGAAGACGAAACCTTAAAAAATCGAAAATGAAGAACTCTTAAAGAATATGATACGCATCTTAATTAGGAAAAACTGTAGTTTCTAATATGAGTATATATATATATATATATATATATATATATATATATATATATATATATATATATATCTATATATATTGAAATTTATTTATTTATCGAGTGTCAAAAATCTTTTTTATAATTCGCAATTTCGTACAGTTATAGTACAACTACATTTCATTAGTAATCGATTTTTATTGTTTTAATTTAGTATAGCAATTTTTGGTCTTTTTACCTTCGAGTATAAAACGATTTTTGGTTTATTTTCTTTTTGTGCGTTGCAATGAAAGTTCTATTCAAGTCGGATATTTTTAAGTCATAAATCTGAATGACCTTTACTAATAATACGGTTTAATATAAGTACGGTTGTTAATTACTAGAAACCTGTTACACTTCATTAATTAAATGCAACAGCAGATATTATTGAAGACCAATTTATTTTATATGATTTATAAGCACTACTTTCTAGAAATTATTTGAGATGCAGTATATTTTTTTAAATAAAAAGTAAATTTTCAAGTATCATTTAATCAAATCTCAACAATAAGCTTGAATGTAATGAAAGGAAAACTTATAGGAAATTAACATAGAAGATTTCGATGATAAGATAGTGTAAACGACTGGAATCATAAACAGAATGAGTAAACTTTAGTTCTTTTGTTCCAATATCATTCATGTCCAATGACAAGAGAAATATTTTTTCTAACAATTTTGAACATGTATCTCCCTACTAAAATTAATCCATTCAATATCTTTTTTCCTTAAATTCTTCATAGAATTTTCAAAGAATGATTGCAAAAATATTCTTATCTTGTTTTCTTCTACACTGAGTAATAGAATTAAAAAAGACGTTGAAAACAGTCAATAATTCGATATCAACAGATTTAGGCACTACACAATATATTTTTGCTTTAAAAATGCTAAAATGCAGATTTTGTAATAAAAATTATTAAAATATTTGTTAAGGATAAAATCAGTCAATGATACAAAATCAACATGTTTTGGCGCAAAACATTATCCTTATGCTTGAGAAAACGTGAATGCAGAGTTTTTCACAAAAATTATCAGAATGGTTATTGATTCATGCATTTATTAACAATTTGTAAACTTTTCACAATCTTTACAATATTAGTTTACAAGCAGGAATTGAATACTTTGAAAAGTTCTTTTGCTTAACTTTTCAAAGTATTCAATTCCTGCTTCATACAATCGTTGAATGCATCCTGGAATTCGCACTTGCAATCTATTATATTGAGTGTCACAATTCTTCTTACTACCTCCAGAACCGAATTCCCTTCGGTGTTCTTTTGATCTTTAGGAATTAGAAGAAAAGTCAATTGATATTAGACTGAGTCTGTGTGCTGCTCCAAAATCTGGTTATTATTATTATTATTTTTATCTATGAGGATTCCGTAGATACTTCTTTGCAGAGCATAACCCTACTTCAGCCCGCAAGTGACCGATACCGGTTTAGTTTCCAGGTTCAGATCTCCCACCGACATGAACGCCCAAAATTTCGAATGTAAATCAGAAATATCACCTACAAGACATCGTTCTAAGAGATTCTGGCGTAAGCACAGTACAGTATAAAATTATGAAATTTATAGCTAAATATTTAAATATTAATTTTGTTTGCCCTTTACCCTGATTATATTCTTATGTTAGTTTAATATTGAATCTTCATAAATTTTTACCAAATATCTGTGATCAATAATAATGATAAAAGGGATTCGTGACATAAAATAAAGAACTAAACAAAAATAAAATGTACTATATTGTTACCAGAAATGAACATATTTGCTAAGATAAATTATTATTATTATGTATGTAGAAGTAATATTTTGGATACTAAGTTCATAGCTATTAGTATTACTTCAAACTATACCAAATACATTGCATAACTATTCAGCAAAATGCTATACAAACAAAACAATCAAATATATCTTCAGATAATAGTTAAAGTCTATCTGCTTAATTCGTAAGTTTATTCCAAATATGTCATTTTCAACATTTCCCTAGGTCAGAAAACTTGTTTAAAAAAAGGAATAAACGAAAATGTAGTTCAAGGAAAATAAACAGTATGAACTTACTTTAAACTGAATTCATTATCATTTATAGAGATGAAATTTGTCATTAATATCAAATATTCTGTAATATTATATTTCGAATGTGTGTTAACTTATGTAGTTAAGGTAATAGCTTATTTGGTTAAGGGTTTAAGGGGTGGAAGGTTTGACATCATAAATGATGCCAGTTGTTCTATTTGAATAATTATTTGATGGAAATGTAGTTCAAAGAAAACGAACTGTATAATCTTATTTTAAATTGGATTCGTTATTTTTATAGCCATAAAATATGTAAAAATATCATATGTTGTGTTACATTACATTTCGAAAGAATGTAAACTTATGCGGTTAAGATAGTAGCTTATTCGTGAAAAGTTTGGTTGCATAATTGATGTCAATTGTGCTATTTCAATAATATTACTCCATTCATAGGCATTGAAGTTAAAACTAAAGTTCCTTTTCAGGGGTTACTTTGAATACTTGTCAATAAATAACCAATAATAATTTCAACAGAGTTTCAAAATTAGAAAAGTTTAAGCTAAAGCAGATTTATAAATCCCGTAATGAAGTTACAATAAATGACAAATTTGGTATACATGAAAAAGAAAACAAAAGTTTAAACCCAATCTCCTTTAAATTACCATACTGTGAAAGTACGGTCACTAAAACTTTTCTTATGATTTATTTTATTTTGATGGTAAACAGAAAATAAAACAAGTTCCATTTTAATTTTTTTTAGTTTTTTAAAAATTTAACTATAAATACTACAAATTACAATCACATGGTTTAATCTATTTTAATCAAGAAGACCATGTTTTCAGACACTTATTTTGGAAAAAATAATCCAATTGATTTAATCATTCAAAATTTTAATATATAAGTTTATATTAAAATTATAATTTTGGGATCTGTTAAAATTAATAATTTATAATCTAATCTTTATTTTTTGAAAAATAAATTTTAAAATTTATAATATAAATATTTATAAATTTTAAATTTTATTTTTCCAAAAATTTTATAACTATATTTTTTATATATCTTTAAAGAAGATAACTTTTCTTTGAAAGATAATTTGTAAGTAAAACTTCTAAGCTTGTGATAGCAGGTAAAATTTAAATACTTTTAACCACCGTCAAGCGAGAAAAAAGAAACAAATCTATATTTTTCTGGACAACATTCTACAGATGTGGAATAGTACTTTCACTCCACTTAATAAAGTCACATTAAATGAAATTGAAGATTATATTGTAATTGAGACAAAAAATACCCTGTATCATACCGAATGTTGCACAGTAAAAATGTTAACTAATTAAAAACTAATTTTACAGAAAAAATGTTAATGTTTGAATAAAAATTGTTGATATTAATGCTTTACATAAAAAAAAATTAAAATAATTTAAATATAATCCTTAAAAATAAAATAATAATTTTTTTTTGAAACGAATATATTTTATATATATATATATATATATATATATATATATATATATATATATATATATAAGTATAACTAGTATTCATATCTCGATAATACTACATATTAATGAATGCTTGAGAGAAGAGGTAATGATTAAATAATTGAGTTCAAAGGCAGTGAAAATGTAAATATTCAATATTTTGTTCATTACTAAAAGCTATTATACATTATTTTTTACTTTGAACAACGTTTATATCTTTCATGCTCACATATCTTTCTCAGAGGAAAACTCATAACGTCACAGAAACACTGTAGAATACAATTTTTTCCGACTATAAAACAATATACTATGAAAGAAAATGATAGCGGTATATCCTTTTGCTCTTACTGATGGAATAAATACTTTATTTTCAAGTAACAATTTGCTGATGACAAAATGACATTTTTAACAATAAGTATGAGTGTTTATCTTAGCATATATAATACAGAATTATTTTTATATAAGTCTATTTAGTAATTTTCTGTTTAATTTTAGGAATTTACATGTTTGTTTACTCTTGCTAATTACTGCTTATAAGCACAGAAACCATCAAATTTATTCGAAAGCAGATAGCATCTCCTTACTTATATTATTTGTGTACATAATATCTAGGATAGGGAAATGTGCCTCCATTGCTTTCCTTTGGGTGGTAGAGAGGAAAAAAAATTCCCCACAAACCCAAGGCAAAATCCAACCCCTTTGCAGCTTTGGCAACTGTTATTCTGTGAGACAGCGTCGGGGACATTTACGGTTTTTGCAAGTATTCCATGGACACGACATCGTTATCATATAACGTCTGAGAATTTGAAAATATTTGTAGTTGTAATTCTAAAATTTCTTCTCATTGGCCAAAATTTTATTTAGAAACTACTTATTTTATTTTAAATAATGAGGAATTTAATAAGTAGTTTATTCGTAATTTAAAGTCGACAGACTTAAAAGAATCGTAATGTCGTCAAAACCATATCAACATAATCATGTCATTTTTATAACATTAAATATTGCTTGCAATATTTAAAAATAATGTGAAACATTCTATAAGCAAATTTAAAAAGTAAGAAGAAATTCGAAGCTAGTTTCTGTTAACATCACATTATTAATTACTCATAAAATTTATAAGATTCTTGAAGAATATAAAATCAAGCATAAACTACTGCAGTTTATGGGTGGTTTATGATATTAGTTTCAAACATCAAAGCTTTCATTCTTGCTTAAAATAAATCTTACTTATTTTGTCAAAAACATTTCTTTGGAGGTAATTGTTTGTACTTGTATTTCATTGTTTAATGTTACAAATATGAATCTAAAGGATATCAGATTTCCTTTATACATAAATTTCATTGTTTAGATAATTTAATAAGATTATACCATAATTTCAATGGAAAAAATATTTACACACCACAAATATGCTTTTATTTTTCACTTATATCATTATATTTGTATGTATTAGTCAAGCATAACGTTATATTAGTTGAAGAAAAGATTTATAGTTCTTAATTTAAAAAAAATAAGTTATGTTTTACTATATTAAAATGTATATTCTGTTTTTATTGGAAAAACAAATTTTATTTATAATATAATTGGGTAGGTACTATTTACAAAAAAACTATAAACACAGGGCAGAATTATATCTTCCTCTATGAAGAGTAGTACAGAGTCATTAAATGAAAACAGCCCGGCTAAATTCGAGAGATTTAGATTTATGTTATCTAAGTCTACTAAGTACATATGTCTGAACAACGCTCTTGTACTTTATGACAAGCTTGTTATGTGGTAATAACTTTACCATATGGCACAATATAACTAGGGACACTTTAGGCTCTTAACAACAATATTTTAACTGGAAATGTGTAATTCACTGTCTCCGGAATTGAAGCTATAACTTACTTGCTGTAGAGAATTCCCAGAACGCAGACATTATATCCTATTCTTTACCAAAATTAAAAACAGTAAGTTATAGTTAACTTTAATGTCATATGAAATAAATAGAACAATCAAAAGTAAACATATTTTATTGATATGCGAAAAATAAATGCACTTATATTAACATATTAACGTATAATTACGTATAATTAACGTATAATTAATTATATTCTGCCGAATAATAATTAAATGTTATGATATTCATTTGACTCATGTAGCTTAACAAAAAATTTAATGTAATTTTTTTAATATGGTTAATTTAAGAGAAATTAATAAATAAATATTTCTCTGAGTAAGTGATATATATATATATATATATATATATCAGAGGGTTTTGTCTATTTTTTAAAAAAATTAACGTCAGGCAATCCAATCTATTAAGTTAATGTTTCACTTTAACACATTTTTACATTTAAAATAGCATTTCTCACAATTTGTAAATTTATAATTACAAATTATGACTGAAATGGGACAGGTTTTCCCTTTTTTAATAAACAAGCAATAAAGATGGCATTTATTTTAGAGAAACTGTTGTGCGGGACCTTAATTTGCTGTAGACGTCGTTGTTGCAGCCAATGAAATCACAAGCTAAAGACCAAGTTACTTTAACGAAGGCTATTCAATTTGCATATTGAAATAAAGCCCGATTTCTCTTAAGGGAAGAAGAAAAATCTATTCCTCCTACTTTGATGATGATTTGCAGGAGATAACAAAAGTATATTCCATTACTTGAAACATTTAAGGAGAGCTTAAAGTAAAACTAGCTATTTAAAGTGAAAATTGCGCCCAGAGATTCGAAACGGCTTAGTTTTGGCGAATATTGGATTTTTGGGGACGATCGAGGGACGAAGCAAATAGTTTTCCTTTAAGAGATGGCGCAATTCAACTAATCCCAGTAAAATGTGAGGTGCCAATAAAAGTTGGAAAAAGACTTTTGTTACACTTTGTGAAGGGAAACTACTGGATTTGAAGTTGTCTGAAACATTCTTTTCATAGGAAGTTTTTGCCTTCAAGAGACAAACACAATACTTCATTTAAATTCTGAGTGGGATTTAAGTATCATATATAAGCAAGGCAGACATTGTGTGATCAAAATAATCTCTTTGATTTCTAAAATTCTTACTTCCAATTTGGTTTTGATAAATGTAGAGGAAAATACAATGAAAAAGCTTAGAAAAATATATATATATCTATTATGAATAGCTAGACATAAAAATTAAAGTTGTTTGCACATTAAATTGACAATTCATATAATTTATTATTAAAATATATTTCTCTACAATTTACTTTCCGTTTAAATATTAAATATTTCATTGAATTAATGTGAATTTCATTTATTTTTTCAAAGTCACAATAGCATGATGATTTTTGTTTATGCATAAAAGCATTTGGTATGAAAATATTAAATATGATATAAATAACTCATTGTAAATATATATTCGTTTAATAATTACATAAATATTTCGTATATTTTTACTTTAGTTTTTTTACATAAACTATAAACTTATTCATCATTAAGTTGGTAGCTTGTTGTTTTGTCTCTGGTTTTCAGTTCAACAGAAAGTGAGATTCCTTTTCTGAATTTCCAATGGGCGTTGAAAGAACTCTGTACCTCCTTTAAACTATTATTTCTCGTGTAATGTAATGTGAGACATATTATGTTATTGTAAATAAACATGAAAGAACTACATAAAGGTAATACATGTTTACGAAATAAATTATTAGCATAGTTAAAATATATTAGTCCATTCACCATTGAACTGACAGCTGAAGGAATTCTGGCATTCAGTGTTAAGATTCACCTCTTATAAAGAATTGGAATAGATTGTGAATGTCGGTAAAATATACTTATTATGTAAGTTATCACTCAAAATTCAATGTTTTTGTAACAGAAACAGAATTTTATAATTCATTCAAATCTGGGATCTGAAAAGTTAGCACACTAATATTTTGTTTAATAACTAGAATTCACGTTCAATTGACGGCGTAATGGTATGAGTTCTAATCAATTGTGGGTTGCAGTCAAACTATTTCTCTTATTCAAAAGTGATAAAAAGATTGGTAATATAATAAAATAAAATTTGATCAAATATCTTACAGACATTCTACTACATTTCTTGGGAATAACTCTCATTTATGTAATATTTCTTTACAAATTACGAACTGATTATATGTGTAAGGCTGCTTGAGAATACCGTTCTTATTTGCTATTTTATGGGAGTTGGGGTCTTCTATTACAATAACAACTTTTAACACAATTTGACTGACCGTACAATCACGGATGATATCAAAGACTTTTATTAGTAACGTATCAACAAATTGAACAAGAGGGAATTCTTTTTGAGGAGGATGATACAATTTTTTTTTGCTTGCTGTAGAAGATTCTCTTTCACAGCTTGTATTTTTATAAACATTAACTCGTGCTTTTTAGTCAAAACTTAATATGAAAACTTGATAGATTTCAAATGTCTTCAATATTTTTCTTTGTCATCTACGGTACACGACCACCGCTCAAATTGTTTTCAGAAGAGTTAATAATTTCTTCAAAATGTTTTTTGGTTTCAAAAAGTATTTGCAATTACTTTGAATTGTTATTCGTTTTCAATATTTGGGATTTGTTCATTAGACAAAAAGGACAATGATATACCTTTTTTTGCTTTAACTTCATAATATGGCTTCCATAAGGACTCCTGCATATTCCTTCATAGGATGTTGTGTTCAAGGAAACTGAACAAAGAGTAAACGGTCTGATTATTTATTTGAATCGTTATCGTTTATCCATGCAGTTAGCATATTCTGTATGTCCCGATTGGCCATTTTTGATGAACTTTGTGTTTGACTTTGACCGGGCTTTGCTTGAACTATCTTAACATCTTTTCACATAGCACATATTTCGGATATGACTTAACTACTGAATTCTCTATCATTATCTGATATCAATATTAGTGGGGCAGCAAATGTTCAAAATATTGGAAGAACGCGATATGTAACTTCTTCAGCTGTCTTAGATTTCAAAGTTCGAATTAGACTGGACAAACTTAGTTAAACGATCTTGATACACCAAATGAACTTGTATCTGCTATCTCTGTTTGACTGCATGTTTATCAAATCAATTTGACATATTGAGTTAAATTAAGAATTAACCAATTGTTTCACTAGAAAACCTTTCTTGGGCCCACTATGTTTCATGTGATATTTTTTCCATAAATCTAAATACTTCAATTTTTAACTTCACTGCAAAACTTTTACATTATCACTATGTAATAGTTTTGTATTCAAATTGAAATTCTTCAAGCAAACGGTTTCTCCTCTATGGCCGATTCTGTTGTGATTTTTATATAGTATATTAAACAATTCCTCATTGGCAACAAGATACTGTATATTAATTTCTCTTTGTTTTTATGGATCAGTTAATTTCATTACATCATTAACTTAAAATATTAGAACATTTTAATCATTTGTAATCCAAAGTTTACTACACTTATTGTTTGAAAAAGACACCTTAGAGGCATTTCACAGAAATTTTCTTAAAAATTAAAAGCAATTATTTTCAAGTTTACCACATTAATGCTTTTAAATTTTCATAAAAAAATCACAATTTACTGCATTAAATATCCAATATAACTTAGGATATGGGAAAATTTTTAAAAAAAGTTGCTCATACTATCAAACATTCCATAATACTGACAAAGCTGTCTGATTCCCGGCAGAACAAAGGATTCGACGGGAAGATTTGGCGTGATATAGTAACAGTCGCTTCTTTGCTGATCTCGGCTGCACTCTCATGGAATTCCATCAAAGCATATCTGCGAATGCGACATACGCCGACGTAATTTGAATGTGTTTACATTCACCGGAAAAGGTCAACATTGGTCTTTCACCGTAACACACTCACACACACACACACATATATATATATATATATATATATATATATATATATATATAACGTAACCTGAAATTTTTCTATTTAAGTAATTATCAAAAGGATATATTTTCTTTTATTTTATTTTAAATTTCACTGATTTCAAAAATTAAGACAATTAATTTCTTCTATATTTCAAAAAGAAAAAATAAATTATTTTACATAACATTTTAATTTAGAAAAAAGCAATTGAAAGATTTTACATGAAAGAAAGCCGTCGAAAATTGCTTTTGTTTATTCATTTTTAGATAGATTTAAAACAGTATAATGTGTATTTAAAAAAATCACTTAAAGATTGGTACGTTAGCATTAAAAGCATAGAACAAAGGAGTACTCCTTGATATATACAGAGTGTTTCTATTAAACGTCTCAGAATTTCTAAGCGGGGTAGGATATATCCTGACGAACCAAAATCATGTTCCAATGGGCAGTCAAAAATGCTTTCCTGGTGCTGTAGATGGCGTTGTGCGAAAATTCCGAGCTTTCGTGCAGTGAATCTTCAGTTCGCACAATAATGCTAATTCAATGGGATGGATGATTCCACGAACGCAGAGTTAGTCGATATGTGTTTGGCGTACGGAACTGCAAATCATAGTGGGCCAGTCTCACAGCGTTTGTGCACGGGACGATATCTGACGAGGTGAATTACCATTCATAATTTATTTGCAAGACTGCACTAGAGGTTAGCTGAGATAAGTACATTTAAAAGAGCTGATAGGGACAGGTTAAGGACTGCACTGGCTAAAGCCGTCGAACAGAAATTGCTGTAGCATGTACAGGGGAATCCAAAAACGACTACACAAAGTTTATCAAACACAGCCGGAGTCTTCCATTGCAGTGTCTGGAGGATTCTCGAGAACAAGACATACATCCGTTTTACGTGCAAAGTATCCAGACACTGCAAACGGAGGATTATGCACCTCGTATTTTTTTCGTACAGTGGTATCTTGGAAAATGCACTACAAATCCCACTTTTCCTGCTGCAGTGATATTTTTCTATGAGGTATCCTTCACAAGGGAAGTAATTTTCAACTCGCATAATGACAATATCTAGGTGGTGAAGACAATATCTAGAACCCACATGCTATACGACGTCGGACAGCGCAGATTCTATTTTCAATGAATGTATGGGTCGGAATTATTGGAGATCACCTCATAGAACCTTACCTATTACCGTATTGTCTAACCTGAGATAACAACCTGCTCTTTTTGCAGCAAGTATTCCCGCAGCTTTTGAGAGATGAACAGATGTCTTCATCGCAGCAACAAACAATGTGGTTCCAAAACGATGGAGCAACTTCCCATTATAGAAAAGCTGTTCCTAACTACTTGGATGTAACATTTGATCAACAATGGATCGGACGGAGCGGTCCCGTGCATTGGCCTGCTCGGTCACCCGACCTACCCTGTTTTAATTTTTTTCTGGGGTCATATCAAATCGCTAGTTTATGACACCCCTGTTGAAAATGCTGAGAAGCTGGTTGCAAGAATCACAGTAGCTGCCAGAGAAATTTGAATGGAGTATTCTAGAATGTTTGGACGTCCATGTGTAGGAGATGTGAGGCCTACATTATAGTCCTAAGAAGAAACTTCGAGCATTTTATTTAATAAATGAGCATTTTGCTTCTTCCATGTATAATTAAAAGGATTTCACATTTACAGTCTCTTTTCTTTATGGTGCTTCTCTATACAACACTGCTTCAGGAAAGCATTTCGACCCCACATTGCTATATGATTTCGAATTGTCAGGACGTACCCTACCACCCTACCACTCTTTGAAGTTCTCTAACATTTAACTGAACACCCTATATATATATATATATATATATATATATATATATATATATATATATATATATATATATATATATATATGTATATATATATATATATATATATATATATATATATATATATATATATATATATATATATATATATATATATATATATATATATATATATATATATATATATATAGCAAATAATGTATTAAAAGAGAGCTTTAAATAGCCTGATGAATAGCAGACTCAATTGCAGCAGCAAATGATGCTCAAAAAAAAACTTTGTGTAAAAATTTAAATGAAAAAAAAACAGGTGGCAAGTCCATATGAAAAACCCGAAAATATCACTAATAATGGTGATATTGCAGGTTCCGTTTCTTTAAGAATACTACTGTATGATCGTTGTACAATTCGAGTGAAAAATTCCCTTCAAAACAAAAGGGCTTGGGTTTGATCCCTGCCCTTGTTGGAATAAGGATGCTTGGCTCTTATATTATAGATTGGGGTAGGTGTTTGGGAGATATTTTAGTTTTCTGCTTTGCAAAATTCGAATACGATGATTTCGATGTAAAGACCTCATAAAAACAGAGTTCAAAGTGCCAGGTATTACTGTGTATTTTAATAATCTTTGATCATTATGCTGATCTGTACATAGCGCCAAAGATAACTTTTTTCCAGTACCTTCCAAAAACAAAATCTGTGGCCTGTAACTGGATATTAAGCAAACATATAATATTAACTACTGTTATGGGGAGCAATGTAATACCAGATGATACTTAATGTGGCATACTATTATTTTCCAATTTATTTTGCCAATTCCTTGTCAGGTTCTTTGTATATTGTAAATGAAGCTCTAAAATAAAAACAATAAAATCCGTTATAATGATACGTCAAAAAATATATTTTGCATATTACTGGATTTCTTGATGGGGAAACAAGTTTCTAACTATTTATATTTTATTTAAGAGCAAATCAAATGAGATATTTCTCAACTATCTATATTCTGTGAAATTTATTCAATTAATTTATGTATTCATATTAATAATAATTCATTTTTTTAAATAAAAATGGGCAAATATTTTAATTTTATTAAAGTTTGTAAAAATTAAAAAAAAATTTTTTACATTTCCAAATGTTGAAGATAATTTTATTATATTTTAATAATATGAAAAGGACACAAAAATATTGATTTAACAAATAAAATTACTTATTGCTTGTTACATTTCATGCTGCATAAGTTTAAGGAATTATCTTTTTTTCTAAATAAACACTTCCATGATTGAATTCATTTCTGTGTTTTAATGATTAATTCAAATCATTGATCACAAATACTGTAATGTTTCTTACCGTGTCTAGCACCATCTCATCTAAGATATATCATTTTATTGTCTTAAATACACTAAACATAAAAGAATTATTGTTCTGATCAAGTTGTTTGCTTAACATAAACTCTATTTTAAATCCATATGAGACACAAATAATTTAAGATCAAATTTTGCAGCAAATTTCCAAATATATTATCATTAATAGAGAAATTAGGAGAATAATTAAATATTTATAAAATATTAATTTCGTTACACTTCTCAAGAATTCAGAAAAAACAAAAGTACTCTGAATTCTTTGGTTTTCGGTGCGTAATATCAGTTTCAGTGCAGAAAATTAGATTTTTATAACTTTAGATAAATTTTTATAACAACATATAAATGTTATATTTTTGATACAACAGTCAACCAATCAAGGATGTTTCATAATTAGGGATTCACATTTATTTATATCAAAGAAAGATAATCAAAAATGAACAAAAGTCTCCTTGAAAATTGTGTTAGTGCATAATAAAAATACAACATTCATGTTTTGTTAATCAACAGAGACTCTAGTATAGCTCAGAAGCTTGCACTCTAAGAGTGCAATCCTTTAATTAACCCATTGAGTAAAAATGTCATTTTTGACACTGTATCATAGGTGTCCTAATAATACAAAGCTATTACAGCATTAGAAAGAACAACAATTTAGCCACCATTACATATCACTGCTTGTCAGAAGGATATTTGGATGGCCCCACCAATACACATATAGAATCAGACTAAATTCCTTGGCAGCTCCTTGATTCAGCATTACAGTATACAGGATAAAACTTTCCTTAACTGATTCATTAGTGGTCATCCTTGGCTTTAATTGATGGTGATAAGCTCTTCAAAATTCGCGCACGCCTGCCCTAGTCACATTTTAACTTGTAATAGGCTCACCAGGTAGGACCTTGTTTAAGACCCTCTATCAGTAATGGACTTCTTTAGGGTGAATGGGCTCATGGAACTGGCTCTGCTGTTCAAAGGAAAGAAAAACAACAGTGACAGAACATTTTGTAGGTTATGAACCGTAATCACATATTACTTATTAAGGAAGATATTAAGGATACACATATTAAGGAAGAAAATCAGAAAAATTCATATGCATCAACTTCAACGGGTTTTTGTATGAAAAGGAGAATAGTAATACCAAACTCCGATAATTCAACAGTGATTGGTATCAAGTCCTCTGAAACCCAGTTCAAAAACTTTGGTGTCTCTCCAAGACTACTTTGAGTTATGAACTTCAAAAAGGTATCCATTCATTTAAGTATATGTATCTTAAATAACAAATAAATCAAAATAAGTTAATTTGGCTATTAATTTTTAAATATATATCTTTTAATTTGCTTAAAGATATCATGGATAATTCTAATTATGCAATAAACAAAAATATTGAATGGAATAATTAAATTAATTTTCCAAAAAATATATATCTTTAAATAATAAAAAAAACTATACTATAATAATATGAAACAAATTAAATTTCCTTTGCAAAATTTGATATACCAAAATTTCTTTTTTAAGTTTTATTTAAAATTTCATTACAGAATTATTTTTAAATATATATTTAGTATATTTAGAGTTCTTTTAATAAAATAATTGTTTCCCGGAATATACTTTTTGTATATGCAAATATAATATGAATATTTAAGTTCAAAAAACTTTAGAAAGCGAATGAAGTGATAATTTTTTTAACAAAAACTTTACAATTGATTAGGCGTACTTTAAAAATTTTCTGTTGAAGTTGTCATATGCGTAATGAATACTCATGTTTTATTTTATTGCTCTAATTAAACAAATAATAAAATCAAATTGAATTTTTAAGATAATTTTTTTTAAAATAATATAAAACTTCTTGGTTATTTTTCAATTAAATTTAGACAATTCATTTTTATAAAAATGAAAAACTATTGTACTCATTTACTAAATCATATTTTAATTGCTATATCTTAGGGAAATTATCTCATATATTTAATGAAGCACATTCTACTGTCAATGAAATATAAAAAAAGTGTGCTAGAATGAATCAAATATATCTAAGGCTATAATGTAAATATATGCACACACACAGATATATATATATATATATATATATATATATATATATATATACAAAAATTAAAAGTTATAGAACTGATAATCTATTTTTGGAAATGGAAGTACCTCTCATTTGTCATTTATAATTTTAAATTCAAACATAATACAATATTTGCAAATTTAAAAAAAAAGTTATCACTTATTCATTTTACTTTGTTATTAAGATTGGTTAAAATATAATGATGAAATATTTAAATATTAAAACCATAATATTTTGATGTAAATATAAATGTTGATCGTAAAAGCTGTCCTTAAATTTCTTTCAGATAAGATCTTAATATATTTGAAAATCCAAATATATTTCAAATTTCTAAGAATACACATTATTAATTCTTCATTTGGTTCATTTTTTCTTGTCAAATAACTTTTTCGATGCAAAATAATTAGATAACAAAACAAAACCATCATTTTTATAACGAAAACTGTAAGTAACAGTAAATTTTAATTTACTAAATTAAAACTTACTGTTTGATATTTTTGTCTGTCAAGACCTTTTATTAGAATAAATAATGCATAAAACTAAAATTTTGAATAAAATACGAAAAAAAATATATTCGCATTATTATCATGAATATTTTATTTGTCTTTTCAACTTATTAGTGTATAATGGCCATTTTTCTTTTGTAAGAGGTAGTTCTATTTACTGCTTTTTAGAGAAGAAAACAGAAGTGAGAGTATATAAGTAATTTAATTTTTCAAACATTCATGAATCGTTACATAATTGTTTGAAAAGTTGAAATGCACTTTTATACATTTCTTACACGGAAAGTAATTTAAATGTTTTTCCTTGTATTCAGTTGTTAACATTTTATAAAATGCATTAAGAAATTAATAATACTACTGAATATAACTATTTAGATATAACTTATGGTTGATTTCGGTTAATTATATTAATCTTCCCCTCCCTCATGCAACATCCCAGGCAATAAATCTGCAGATATCTTCTCCAAAAGAAGTTGCTGCGTGTTGAACAACAGAGACTACGCACTCATTTAGAAAGAAATTTTCTCTACGAAGAAAAAATACAAACAAGTCTGGCTCACCCTTCTCGTCAAAGTCTGGTTCAGCAGGAAGACCTCAGGGATTGCGTTAGAATTTGGAGGTGACAAACAAAATCAAACGGCCACCTCAAGACTTATCAGTGGGAATCTGAAAAGCATGGCTTTCGAGTCTCAGTGCAAGGATTTCTCATTGTGCACGAAATGCAACCTGAAGCTGGCTTCCCTCGATCACATCCTGGATGGTTTGTAGTTCGTTCTGATGCACAAGTGTTTGCACAAGTTTACTACCGGTGTTTGACATTGCTATGGTTCACGGCAGTGTTTCTCAAACTTTTGTATTGACGGCCCAATTTTAAATCATAATTTTCATCGCGCCACCACCCCTCCCCACCAATAAAATTTATAAAATAATAATGTATTTTGAGTATTTTGGCGGTAAACATACACTACAACCTTAAATTTAAACTTTACAAATTACCAAGAAAACGGAAATTTACGGACATTTTGCAGCATCAATCCTCAGCATTGAAAAAACAAGAATCCTATCCCTTTTCATTGCTCTTGCGTCCCACCATGTTGGGCATTCTCACGGTTTCACAAGAAGTTTCGATTTGTCTGGTCAGCTTGAAAGTTAAGTTAGGAGCATGCGCAGATGTAAACAAATGTTTCCTCATAGGGAGATGGAGAAAGTTCTATGAAGCCAATTTCAATTCCAGACAACCTCATTCGAGTCATTCCTTCTATTGCTATTGAATCTAATGTGAATGTGCATGTTATATATATTTTCGTGTAATTGTAATTCACCGTATTAAATACATTATTATTGTATAAATTTTATTCGTGGGCAGCAAACTTAAGCAGAATCATGGATTAATTTTTAAGCGGGCGTAAGTGAGCATTTGACGATAGACAAGTATCAACAACTTCGCAGACAAGAGTGGTTCTGAAAATAAAATCAAGAAAATATTTTTAAGAATATTTAAATTTTTGGTTCACTAGTACTGAAGTAAATGGAGAATAAAGGCCCCTGCGTATTATTTGCTCAAAAATGTTGGCGACAGACTCCATGAAACCTAATAAACTTAAACTTCATTTGTAAACGCTCCATAGTGAGTACGTAAACAAACCCAGAGAATTCTTTGAATTAAAATTAAAATCATATGAAAAGCAAAAATCGTTGTTTAAAAAACTTTGTCTATGAATGAAAAAGCTTTAATTGCCTCTTACAAAGTTTCATATAAAATAACCACAGATGTAAAAAGTCTCTCACCATTGATTAAGAAATTATTTTGCCAGCCGGAATTAAAATTAAAGAAAATATGTTTGAAGATAAATTGCCAAAACAATTGCAGTCTATACCTCTTTCAAATGATACTGTTGCCCGTCGAATTGCTGATATAGCTGAAGATGTAGAGTGTCAGTTTTTGTCGAAGTTGCGTGACAAATTGTTTTCAATACCACTCGATGAGGCAACATACAGTAATAAAGA